>JAJHUR010085247.1:0-14572 GCA_027495735.1 Lutjanus campechanus | reverse complement strand
TGGCTTAGAGTTTATTTTGACTGCAAAAACTCACTAGCACACCAAATGTGTATTAATCCGCAGCTGAAAATAGTCCCCAACAAATACACAATTTCTGACTGTTAGAGTAACGTTTGTGAAAACTACATTTTTAAAGAAACGTTGAAAAGCTGTTTTAGGAAATGAATGAACCTTTTTTCAAGTGACACATTCTTCTAGAAGCTTTATGTTCCAGCCAATAGGCTTGAGGCTGAGTGCAAGACATAGAGAAGGGAAGTAAGAATGTATTAATAACTTTCTCTGTGGGATTTGTTGACAGTAAGAAAAATATCTAGTAATGACAGTGTTGTCTTTTTAAAGACCTAAAGCGCTTTTCAGCTTGTTTTGTTACTTGACTCCAGGCCTAACTCCTTGATTCCACTGCACATGTCGAATTTGCGACGTGGTTCTGACTTGTTCTCCACACTGCTTCATGCCACACAAGCAGTGTTTACCTCTCTGATTATGTTGACTTGCTCAGGATTGTCATTTTTCCTTTGCTGTTTATTACCACAGGGTAAGTAGGGTACATGGCTAAATAGTTTTTTTTTTTTCTTTCTGTCCGCTATATCTGCTCAGTGCAGCTTGACTCAGCATCCATCAAAAATATGCTGTGTGCATATTCTCCGCTGAGCAGAGTGGAGAGCTGCTTCTGGGACGCGCTCACAAGGACTGTGTAGAACAGCTGTGTGCAGCCGTAACTTGACGCAGCCATTCCCAGTGGAATCAGTCCATTAGTGGTAAATATTTATATATTTATTTATTCCAAATTACCATGTAGAAATTTTGATTTCGATTCTGCTTATCGTTTCCTTCAGAAATTTAATTTACACCAGGTTCAAATTAAACCGTGTATCAGGGCTGCAACTAATTGTCGATTACTCTGTCGATTTTTCTCTTGATGAATCGACTAGTTTTTGGGTCCATAAAATGTTGAAAAACGTTTTCCAAAGTCCAAGATGAGTGCCTGAAATGTCTTGTTTTGTCCACAACCCAAAGATATTCAGTTTACGGTCATATGGATTTGTCTCATTAAATCCAGAGTCCAGCTTCATTCTCAGTTAACCTACTCAGCGGTTGCTAAGTTGCTTGGCTAGCAGGTGGATTGCACAAATTGTGTCAATCTTGTAACAATAGCCTCAGTTTAGCAAATGCTATGCTACAAAACACTTTACACAGACGAGATAGTCTCTGTCAACCCCGAAATACTTAAGAAACCACTAACTCTACAGTTATCTAGCTTATCTTTGCTTAGCTTAGCGTTTCCGCTGGTACCTTTTATCTGTAGTGATTAGTGTTTCACACAACTCAAAACGAAACTTAAATCGATTCGCAGAATTGTAGTAAGAATGATTAAAATCCAAACAATACCCAACCCTAATTTAGTGAACTACTGATCTAAAGTATGTGGGGAACATTTATTATCATCTTTGCTTCATTCATAGTGGGTCAACACACAAAAAGCAAGAAAAAATGACCAAGCCAACAAAATAGGGCAGGCACACCGCTCCTGGCAGGGTATGAAGCTGGAAACCGTATCCCAGATGCACGGTGGGATCAAGGAGTTAAGACTTTTGCTGCTGCATATCACCCCTTTAACATGTTCTGATCGGAGCTACTTGTACTATTTATTGAAGATGCTGATCGAACAGCAGGCTGGGCATTTTTCTTTTTTTCTTTTTTTTGTTGTTGAAGCTGAGGGGGAAATATGAGCGTTGCGTTGGTGTTGGAATACTGTTCTAGAAAGAGGACGCCTGTAAACCAAACAGCAATGACCTAAAACTGTCAGTTGAATTTGATGGTGCTCCTTTGTTTGAATGTCACCTTTTGTTTATTCCTTTGGTAGCTTATAGATTTTTTTTCCAGATTTTGACAGTGGCGTCGTTCTGCATGTGCAACCAAATGTTCCAAATTGTTCCAGAATGGTGTGTTTCGGTGTAAATGTCTCAAAGGAAAATATGGCGATTTGATTTTTTTTTTTCTCTCTCTCAGCGGGGGGATATTTTTTTGTAGGGGGGTTTGCTTACTTTATGTGACCACATGTAAATAATTTTGTAAGATAAATGGGGAAAAGAAACTATAATTACTGACCTGTGAAATGTACAGTATTTTGTGTCATGGAAATGTTTATAGTTTTTGTAATAAAGAAAAACAAAAAACTGAATTTGGATCACAGAGAAGCATTTTCTGAGGCTGTGGGTATAGTGATGGCATGCTGTTGAGCTGTCTTTAATCTTGTCACTGAGCTGTTTTGTTGTCCTGTTGTTGTTGCACATGACAAGGTGTGTATGGACATGTATTAAAAGTGCAAATACTTTATAACTCTCAAGAGTCCTGCTTGCTCTTTAATTGTTTGGGAGTACAGGTGAATGTTTAAGGAAACATGAACCCTATGAAAAAGACAAAATGTAAGTGACAGAGGGAGGGCTTGTTACTCGAGCTGCAACTGAAGGCTGAAGGGCTACACGAGAGCAGCATATTGATGAGGCAACAATATTATTTTAAAGTATTTAAAACTTAGTTATCATCATGAGTAAAAAGGGTATATTCAAATGATAAAAAACAAGAATTATGATTAAAACGTAATGTATGTATTGAAGGCTGTTTCTGTTTCTTCTTTCACTGGCAGAAGTGGCCTTCCATGAATACTTAAATATATGGTCAAATGTAAAAATATTGAATAATTGCACCTTCAAGAAAAAATTATTTATATTTTCTTCAGGTAAGAGTCTATTGTGTTCAGTGTGTGTGTACAACACAAACACTAAATCAGGATGCTTTTTCAAAGTCGACCAGTTTATTCTTATGTTGTGACAGTTTGGACGATGGTCCATACACATTATTATTATAATGGTTGACAGATAACGCTGTTACATCACTGCCCAGAACTACTGAGCCAAACTGCGGCATAGAGACGTTACAGTGACTGAGGCCTGCTGACCGGAGCCTGATGACCCAGTAAAATATATTTTGACCATGAAGGCTTTGGAACAGGAAGCCCACCTCAGTACAGAGTAACATCTCAAACCTTTCTTTAGATCCTCAAGTACTTTTCCTGTCACTATATTCACAGACTGAATTTTACACTCACAGACAAGAAAACTGAGGAGTCAAGTTCAAAATGATCAGGCCTTTAAAGAAAAGTCCGGAATGATACCAGCAGCACTTCATTTGTGGATGGATTTTTACATCGTAGCTAATCGCCAAAGTCTCTAAATTAATGGGGTTGATTACACTTAATTTAAAGGAGAGTTCATAAGACTGTCATAGCCATATATGCAAAGTTGACACTGTTTGAGATGTCTTAGTTATGACAACTTGACATTAGCCAAGACAGCATAACCTGTCAATGTCTTTGTCTCGACTACTTGACATCATCAGACTTAAAGAAACTGATTAGTTTTATATTTAACATGACGTTACACTGTCATATGTGGTTGAGACCACTATACGTGTCCATGAATATTTTCTTAAGCCACAAGTATAGTGGAACCATTGACCTGTCATAAAGAGTCATTAAATGCTATAAGGCCAGTTTGACGATGGACCAAGGTGATTTAGCTGAGAATTATTTGATGGACGGATAGTGTTTAGCTGGTTTTCTTGCTAGCTCATTTAGCTATGGAGCTAACCACCTAATTAGCTGACACAGCCCAGGAGCGCCAGGAGCCAAACCCGGCAAGAAAACCACCCTGGATTGTATCCCCCACTTTCGGTCTCGGAGGATGTTTGCCAGCCAGAGGTATCCAAGTCTGGCCAGAGTCTGCTTGCTCTCTGCATGGCCGGACCTGGGCGAAAGTTTTATAAGGTCAAGTTGTTGCAACTAAGACATCTCAAACAATTGACAACAGTGTTGTTTATGTCATAAAAATGGTTCCAATAAAGTTTTAACGAGGGGTTTATGATCATCTTTTAAACTTCATCATATTTCACCTGATTCTCTTCCAGTTAAGCCATGAAAGCCTTCGCCTGTGATCTGGTGAGATTTTTTAAATTAACAACCTCACATGACATGACTGATGAGTGTTACTGTAAAGACTGTCCTGTGCCAGACAAAGTGTTGTGTATCTGTTTAAAAGCTGGTGGATTCTGTCCAGATACAAAGTTCAGTTCAGTTGGGTTCCCATCTCTTTGAGGCACCTTGGGGTGGGGGGTAGTATGAGGACAGACTTGTGGGAAAAGACGGGATGCCTCGACCAGTCTTCTGCACCTGAGCTCATCCATCGCCCAGGCAACAAAACTAATCCCACTTTGTCACAGTTATCACATCATTTAGCCACGCCCACCAACGCCGGCCTGAGGGTGCGGCCGTGGAGCTTGTAGCCCACTTTGGTTACTACGGCGACGCTGCCGGGCTCCTTGCCCTCCACAGGAGTGTGGAAGAGCGCCTCATGTTCGTAGGGGTCGAACTTCTGGCCGTCGGGGTTCAGCTTGACCAGGCCGTGCTTGGTGAACACCTTCTGGATCTGGACCTCGGTCATCACCAGGCCGTCGTACAGGTTCTTCAGGTGGGGGTTCTGGCTCGTCACTTCCTCCTTGGGCACGCTCTCCGTGGCCTTCTCCAGGATGTCGGCCACCTCCAGCAGGTCCTTGCAGAAGCCCTGGATCCCTGGAGATGGAAGGAAGTTGGAACATTATTCTGCGTGCTTTAAATCTCTGACTTTGTATCATAAATGTTCTGCATCTATACTGTCAAGTAATTCAGGTTATTCGATTTAAACTGTTTTAGCATTGATTGCTATGCTGTTGTTGGAATACAGAGTTTTAAAGATTGTAAAGATTTGTAAAGATCAACATATCATTGGTTTTATGCCCTGACAACTGTCATTTCTATTTTCAAATTCTTCTTTTAAAAGATCGGAGGCAGGAAGTAAGTACAAATACTTTGTAATTGTACCTAGATAGAAGTAGATTTTTCGGGTATTTGTACTTTACTTGAGTGTTTATTTTTTTCTGAGAACTTTTTACTTTTACTCCCTTATTGCTTAATTTTTTAGCTTAAATGCGTTTGAGGGGAATTACTGAATGACTGATTATTTTTTATTTTGTATCACTGTGCGTTACCTTCCCAACATCAAGACCGATTTCAGCCTAAATGGACAATAAAGCACAGAAAAGACAATTCCTTGATGTATCCATTAGTGCATATCATGCATGACAAGACAAAAATGATGTAAAACATGTCACAAGACAAAAACGTGAAGGACGTACAAAGACATAACAAGAAATTATGTAAAAGATAAACAGACAGACATGGAGATTCGTCTGCAGACAGAAGTTGAGGTTCAGTTAGCTTTGCACAGAAACAGTCAGTACAAATGTCCTTTAGAGGATGACTTTACTTTTATACTTGGAGTACATTTCAGAGCCTGTACTTTTTCACTTTTACTTGAGTAAAGAAGTCGAACCAGTACTTTCTACTTTTACCAGAGTACAAGTATCTACTACATCTACTTGAGTACAGAATGTGTGGACTTTTGCCACCTCTGAAAAAGATAGTCTATGTGGTATCATGTGATATAACAGCCAGCAAGCTACGCTGTGTTGTCTTTGAAGTACAGTTTCTTTCCTCGGACACACAATGGACTGCACAAACAGGCATGACTGAAAAGGGAAAGAAGGAGCAATCACAGATTCTGCCTTCGATTTTGATTATTAAAATTGTGACACCCCTAATAATTCTGACTGCTGAATGGAGGCCACAAGTGACAATTACAATGTTATGGCTCATTAAATGTTATGACCTTTAATTTCCCACAATTTTCCTGAGTCAGTGGGTTTAAAGAAATGATGGATGATATCAAACTTTAATATGATAGCTATATTTTTTCCTCTCAATTTTACCAATACCAATGCTGATATATATTTTTTACCACACCATGTTACATTTCCTTTCTGCTTTTCTTCATGGATGTATTAAACTCTTGCAAATTTGAATGTTTGGACACTCTAAAGCTTATGTCTAATAAGAAGGATACGTAAAAACGTTATGTATGCATAATTCAAAATGGACAAAGGGCCTCATGTGTTTGTCATAAAACATTTTAAAAGTATGATGCATTATAGTGCAGATACAAATTTTAAGTGAACTAAACAAACTGCTTAAGAACTAGATAAGGACAATTTAGTTGACAGGCTAAAGTTGCCCTTTGGTGACATCTAGTGGTTCGAACACACAACTGCAGGATTTTGGATCTAGACCGCATTGATGATCATCTCCAGGATCTCTCCATTATAAACTCTATGTGATGTGTTGGAACCTGTTGAAATGTGGAAAATTGGTCATTACCGTATAATTTAGCGTCTTCTATCATCTTCTGACTCCTCGTCCTGAGGTTCTCTGTGTCTGCTAAGGCCCGCTTGTACTTTTCCTGGAAAGATGGTAGAAACAGTAAGCCATGGCTGAAAAACACAGTCGTATCAACATTATGCAGTGAAGCTCTGGGCTGCGAACTGTAGTTACCATGTCTCTTGACTACTTTTGTAAAGGTGACAGTGATAACAATGGAACATTTTACTGCTGTAAACACGTCCTCCATTCACAAATAAATACCGTTTGTTGTGTTTTGAGTTATGTGGAATCCTACATTTACAACTACTACAAACTTGAAATTGTGGCAACCCTAACATCAACAGCAATGTTTTTCATTCACTCAACCCAGATTTAAAAAATGGCAGCCTACAAAACCACACCGTGGTTGCCAATGAAAGGATATCCTCCATTCTTTCTGTGCGTTCGTGTCACATCGAGGATGCTGTCACGGCAGTTTCACCTGGTACTGCTATAACGATCAGCTGGCTGGAGACAAACTGGCTGTTTAAACACGTTTGCATTGGTGTATGCACAGCGTTCATTTCTGAGGATGTGTCAAACTATTACTCCAGATGGACGCAGGACAGATGAGGCAGCTATGATGCACAGGAAGCTTATGCGCCAGTGAAATGAGCAGGCTTATTAGTCCACCTTAAAAGTTAGTGATGGTTGATAGGATTGTCACTTCACTAAATTAATTAAGGTAAAGAAAAATGATTTTCATTAGGGATGCGCAATCCTATTGGCATGTCATTAGTATTGTATGATAAACTCTTTACAATTAAATATCGTTATCGACCTCAAATGAACATTTCTGGCAATATGACGGGATGATAAGACTGACGCGTAAATTATGTGCACGCAATGAGCATGTCTGCGATGTGGAGGTTTTTTGAAGCTTACACAATGGATAGTGTTGCTATTTCCAATGATTGATCAGCATCGGTCATGCAAGGAGGAGCCAAATCTCATTCCTTCAACACTACAAATTTAACTGCTGATCTTTATGGTGAATTTGTGTGGAAAAAAAACAGCCAGCTGTAGGTTTCTTGTTTTGTACTGTAAACATGTACTCTGAGATGCATTGTAATTTTTATCTTCATCGGCCAGTGGGCCAACACAATAAGAGTATTCATAATAATATGTTAAATCCACTACATACGACTTGATGGTCTCTTCAGCTATGTGTGAAAAAGATCTGTATCTGCAGTGTGCCAAAATGAGTTGGAAAATATCAGCAAAAATCTAACATCATACACCATTACTTTCTATATGTGGTAAATTCTTCAGACTATTGCCATTGTAAGGTTAACATCATACCATGCAGTTAAAGCAGATGTAGTACCTGCTCAGCTCTACTGACCAGGTGAGTGACCCTGTCTGCAGACTTACTGTCATGTCTTTGAGCTGCTCCTCCAGCTGGCCCTTCTCCTCCATCAGGGCTTTCTCTGCTGCGTTCTGCTCCGGCTTCTCTGCCTCCTCCTCTGACCTGTGGCCATTCTTCTGCTGGGTGGCAGTACATAACATTCGTGGAGACGCTCTGGATGGGAAGGACGCAGATAATAACAGGTCATTTGTTGAGTGTTGCTGGCTGCCCGCTCCCTTGCCTGACTTAATTTTGTTATAACCAATATTCAGACCTTGAATCAACTGATTAGCCTCTGTAGGTATGAATCCATCTGTGACTACTGCACATATTATTTTACTTCTTCTCCAGAGGTCAGGATATTCTGGTTCTTTGTCCAGACATGCTAATTGATGGTATCAGACAGCTTAATTTGCTCTGCTGCCAACAGTACAACTGCCAGTAGTGCTTACTAAGAATGTTATACAACTAGGCTACATGTCATTCAGTGAGTAACACCCACTTATATATAATATACAGCTTAATTACAAGTGTAATTTTGTTAGAAGCATTCTGAGTAGCAGAAAAACCTATTTCACAATGTCATCTTAGGTCATCATCTCTCTAGCCAACTGAGTAGTGTGGAGACATGAACTCCATTCACAGATCATTCATTTAATGTCATGAAGCTTGGACGAAGAGAGCACACACTCAGTAATGATTAAAGAAACATAAAATCAGCAGATTTATTAATGGTGTTTGGTTTGGCTTTCTTTACATTAAGGAAAAAAGACAATTCACATTAACGCAGGGCATTGACATGACACCAAACTCCATTCACAGATTACTGGTTTAATGTCATGAAGCTTTAGCCATACATATTTACTAACAATAAAGGAAATGTAAAATTATCACATTTACGAATGGAGTTTGGTTTGGTGCTCTCTCTCCAAACCAAACTCCTCTGTCATGATGCCAAAGTCCATTTACTATTTATTCATTTAATGTCATGATGCTTTAGGTAAAAAGATTATAAACTCACTGACTATGAAGGAAACATTAAGTCAGCAGAATTATAAATGGAGTTTGGTTTTAAGCATTTCTGACCTACACTTAAAAAAACATCACACTAAAGGAAGTCATCATCTCTCTCTTGCCGACAGAGTAGTGTGGGGACATGACACTAAACTCCATTCGCAGATAATTCATTTATTTATTCTACTATCACTCATCATGAAGGAAATGTGAAATTAGCAGCTTCATGACTAGAGTTTGGTCTGGCATTTTCTATATTAAAGAAAAGACAACTCAAACTCATACAGATCATCATCTCTCTAGCCGATAGAGGAGTGTAGAAAAATGACACCAAACTCCATTCAGAGGATATTCATTTTTTTAGTCTTCAATCGCTCACAATGAAGGAAACGTTAAGTTAGCAGATTTATGAACGGAGTTTGGTCTGGCATTTTCCACATTCAAGAAGATAAACCGATAACGCAGTGTGGAGACATGACACCAAACTACTACTAACTATTCACAGATTACTCATTTATTTATGATTCAATCGTTAACTATAAAGTACACCTAAAATTAGAAGATTTATAGAGTTTGGCACTCTAAACAAAAAAAGCAAAGACAACACTAATGCACGACATTATCTCTCTCGTGCCGATAGACGAGTTTGAAGACATGACGCCACTTCCATTCATCGATGGGAAACATGAAATTAGCAGATTCACGAACGTTTGGTTTGTCATTCTCTACGTTAAAAAAAAACAGCATATTATGAAACGTACTTCAGCTGATAAAAAATACATGCCTGACAACATATATAGCGTACACACAAATCTTAAGTCAACCCCTACATAACAGACAGCCTGAACGTTAATGTAGCATATTAAACTAACTACATTAACGATATGTCACGTTATGTCATCATCCTCTTTCCAGCAGTCACATGCTAACAATGACATACACACTAATGAGCTGCTTAAGCTAACGTTGAACAGTTAAGTTTGAGCCAGGATATCTCCAAAGAACACACAAGTCGTCTCAATTGTCAGTTTATGTCTGTATTATTCACATAAAGGTCAACATTAAGGACCATGGTCGTTTACGAAAGCTAATGATGCTAGCTGGCTAACTACTGTTCTTGAAGATGGCAGAAGCTTCTCTTCCAGCCAAACCAACCTACCACTGCTCTAGCGGCTACATTTAAGCATTATTAAAGTCTATTACCTCATTAACGCAGGTGAAGCTACAAGTGAGTAGCTCTGCCTCACAGCTCGTACACACCAGCTCGCCATTTTCACACAACTGTGCAGGTAAAACCTCCTTCTAACACACGCTGACGGGACGCTCAACAGTGCTGGCAACAGCGCGCGGTATAAGCCAATCAGGAGTCAGAAGGAAGTACACCTCTCCCAGTTGGCCAATCAGATTCAGGGAAGCGTTTGACGACGAGTTGTAGTTTGGTTGAGTTGAAGTTAAAGGTGAAAGACACATGTGACCAAGGACAGTTTTTAAAAAGCCTTATCAAACAGAAGGTTACTCATCCCCTGGTTATTCAACTCAGGCTATTTGCTTGTATACATTCAGTGCTTTAATGTTTAATGTGGAATACAAAATAAGATTGGCTTAAATCAATGCTTGATAGAATTTTAGTATTCTATTCCCTTGTTACATTTAATCATTAGGGGCATTAAGATCTTACTAGTGACATCAGCATATAATATGGTTGAAAAAAAAACTTAAACCTTATGGTAACCTTGTGCTGAAGACTGTCATTACACTGCCATAACCATTTCATGACATCTGTCATGAACATGAAAGTGTCCATCAATGTTTATGACTGTTGTCATTGAGTGTCATTAGGTCAGTTATGTAATTTTTAAGGCGAAGCTGACACTGTTTGAGATGTCTTTTTTTTTTCATAGTACACTTTTTATTGATTTTTCATTACAATTACAAGAGTATCACAATCCCATCACTTATGTTTTAACATTACATTACACTGTCATATGTGGTCAGTTTTGACACTGGCTGTCATGAGACCATTATAAGTGTGTCATGAGTATTTTCCTTGACCTCAAGTGGTGCATTTTGGACTTGTCATAAATATAAAAATAAGTCATAATAAAAAATAAAGATCATCTAATTTTATTACACTGTCAAATGCTTTTGTAAAGATGTCATGAATAATTTCCTGACTTTGATTATTTAGCTTACAAAGTAAACTGATAGCGAGGCAGCGGTCAGTTAGTTTACTTGTTGCTAAAGTAGGCTAACCCCGGTACTTTAACTCCCCACATTTTTGCACAAATATCTGTACTTTCTACTCTTTGCATTTTCAAAACAGGCTTGTTACTTTAGTTTTAATGCAAGACGAAAACAACTTTAAAAAAAAACTTTTAAAAAAACTTTTAAAAAATGTAACAAGAGGAAAACGACGTAACAAGATGTAACAAGATGAAAACACTAAAAGACTTCACAATACAAAACTTAACAATACATAACAGGAAAAAAAGTGAAAATGTGAAAGTCATAACAAGATGAAAATGTCATAACATGGTGAAAAGAACTTAATAATACCTAATAAGACAAAAATTACATGAAAGATGCAACAAGATAAAAATGACAGAAAAGACAGAACAAGATGGAAATTATGTAATTATAAGAAAACAACCAAAAAAGATGCAACAAGACAAAAATTATATAAAAGACGTAACAACGCAAAAACAATGTAACGAGACAAAAAATGACGTAAAAAGATTTAACAAGACAAAAATGAGGTAAAAGACATAACAAGGCAAAACGGCATAACAAGATGAAAAAGACAAGAGGGAGACTTGACTTTTTATTCCTACTTTGAGTGCATTTCAGAGCCTGTACTTTTTCGCTTTTACTTGAGTAAAGAAGTTGAATCAGTACTTAGACTTTTACCAGTATTTTTTACACGAGTATCTGTACTGTACTCTGTACTTCTACTTTAGTACAGAACGTGTGTACTTTTGCCACCTCTGCTCACACAAAACAATCTCAATGGATAAACAGCACTACAGGCCTGAGGGTAAATATAGAGGTTTGATCTAGGGGTGAACTGTGCCTTTAAACACTCAAATCCTTAATTAAAAAGCAGGAGTGTTTTGTCCAGTTCTTCTGTTTATTTCATCTCTCCACACATTAAATGTAAAAATCCCCTTTTTGGGCGGCAGAGGGGATTTCTCCAGGTGTTTAAAAGAACATGTTAAGGATGTCATTTGAGTCCGTATTGTTTCAGATCAGGCAAATAAGAGCAACAAAACCTACGCTTATGGACAAAAAGATGCTGTTTATTACTTGAACTCCACCTGGAGCTGTAACAGGTGAGATGTGTGCAGACGTGAGAGCTGTGACAGTCAAATTGCCCGTAGCTTCCACGCAGCTCTTTGACTGACACTCCCAGTTATAGCCTGTTCATTCAGAGCCGTGTTGTCTCTCTGTCTGCTTCTTGTCAACTAATCAGCCTCACTGCGGATGAAAAGGAACCTTACATCATCTGTCTCTCCCTCTTTTCCTGTCACACACATACACACACACACACACACACCAATCTCCTTTTCATTTCCCGTCTCTCTCTCTTTCTCTTTCTCTTTCTCTCGTCTTCTCTTTCAGCACACATCTGACAAGGCGGAGCTAATTGATAGGCACGCCATTTCTCCGTGCTCCTTCCCAGCCCTGTGACTCCACCTGTTCACACGTCTCAGTCGCTGCCTCTATGGGGGCGAAAAAAAAAGGCAGAGGCAAATTACTCCTTCATTTTGCAGTAAGCGGAGCAGACAGGTTGGCACTTCCTCATTAGGAGGAGGTTTGTTTCATGAGGTGAGGCACGGATCTCTCTTGTTTCTGCTTTGATGAGGCCTTGCAGAGTCAGACTTTGATGTCTGTCATTAATGAACCTCTTAAAAGACTTCTGATTCGTGCTTAATGGGAAAGAGACTCAGGCGGCGTGGTAGTTAGGAGAGCGTACAGGCGGCTTGTGTCTCACGCTGGCAGCATTTGATAAAAACTTTAACTCTGTTTGTTTACTTCACGTCGAAGCCTGAGAATCAGTCTGTGAAAACAGCCGTATAAAGTCTGCTGTGGCTCTGGAGGAGCTTCATCAGAGGAAGTGACCATTGTGATGTCATTGTGATGTCATCTCAACAGAGAGCCTGTTTTATAAACTGAGGGTGTAGACCAGTGGCAGCCGGTCAAATTAAATGAATACATTAGTTAGTTAAATTAATCCACATTTATATTGGTAATCGATTTACTTTTTGTGGTATTTTATTGAGGAAAAAAAGTCCAAATTCTCTGTTTTCAGCCTGTTTTCAGCCTCTTAAAATTTCATGGACCCAAACAACTAATCGATTAATTGAGAAAATAATCGACTGATTAATTAATGATGAAAATAATCGTTAGTTGCAGCTCTAAAAACACTATATTAGGCTAAACAAATTTATCATATTTTATATTGAGGTAATCCAAAAACGACAGAAAGTAATCAAGTTACATTACTTTAATATTGTGATAGTTGGATTATGTTACTGATTACATTTTTTAACAGGTAACTAGTAACTGTATCAGAATACATTTTTAAAGTAACCCTCCCCACCCTGCTTATTTCTCAACACACAAGAAACTAGAAGAAGAACACAGAGTGCAGACCTCCGCCACGGCTCATAGTCCACCTTTCTCTTATGAGCAAATGATACCAGTCCTTTTTTTGTTGGAAAAAAAGAATTTTATGTTTGTGCAGTTGTTATAAAAGTTATATAAAAACTTCATATAAAAGTATAAGTATAGAAAAGTTATTTAAAGTTGTTTGTGATTATTTTTCATGTTGCCTCAAGTAGTTAAGTAGAATTTAAATATTAAATCAAAAAGAAAAACAACCCAAAAAGCAAAAAAACTTAAACTTACCCCTGTGATGTCAGAGCAACTGACCTTCCTAAGTCCCGCCCTTTTTTGGAACCCCAGTCAACTTTCTCCTTTCCTGTTTCATGTTATAATGCTATGTGCTAAGCTCGCTTATACTGAAGAGAAAAATACATTTTGATGATAGTTAAAAGATATTGCTGGGGGGCCTGTAAGTAATGTTAGCAAAATGCTAACTAACTACTGCAATCTACATCAGTCATCAGCTAGCTAGTTAGCTAGTGTTTTGCCCTGTAGAAAAACGGTAGCTACTGCCTAGCTAATCTAGCCAACATCAAGAGTTAGCTACCTACTTACACCAGATAGCTAATGTTAGCAAAACGCTAGCTGAATACAGTTGATTACAGTGGCTATAAATCAGCAGATTGAATTTTCTCAGTTGTCATGTTTGAATTTTTATTTTTCCGAGCACTTTTCATCCATGTTGGCTTAAAAGTTGAGTTATGTAAATTCATTCTCAACCCTGTAAATCTTTGCTCCTTGCTAATGCTACAGTTTTTTTTTTTTTAAACATTTTAAGCTAATATGTTGCATACTTGGCGCAGCTGTTATATAAATGTACAACTTAATTAGAGTTGTTTGTGAAGGTTTTTGTGTGGTCATGTTGCCTTCAGCAGAATTTAATTATTAAATCTAAAATAAAAAACAACCCAAAAAATAAAGCCCAAAAAGTGCACTTTCACCTGTGATGTCTCACTTGATAAGAGGAATATGTTGCTTTGACAGGTCTAATCAGCCTCCTTCTGCCTTGAAGTTGGACCAGGAACATGTGCTGAGTGTTTGCTGGGTGCTTATCTGGGTTAAGGATTTAGCCCTTATGAATAGTCATTGTGAGCTCTCAGCCTTGGGGATGGAGCGGCAGACAGACAGAGCTGTCTGTTTGTTTACCAGAGAACCAACTTGCCTCTAAAAACCCAATGTCATATAAAAGGAGGAAG
>JAJHUR010085246.1:54291-75685 GCA_027495735.1 Lutjanus campechanus | reverse complement strand
TGAGGTACGTATTGATAGTCAGTATATTAGCTACAGTAGATGGTGATTGGCACACCCCCACAGGAGCTAAGCCATGTGCTGCTGTGGACAGGTTCAGCAGTAAAATGTACAGTATTTCAACCACTTAAAAATCAGTTAACATAAGCATACACTATATTTCCCCAACTTTATTTTGGCACCTGGCAGCCTTTTCTGATGAGACACCACTGTTACATAAGCCAAATATTGTTCTCTCCAAACCAAACAAACTCCCTCGGCAAAGTCGGTCATTTTACTTCATACAACATGGGAGCTTCCGGTTTGGTGTTTTAAAAAAAAAGGTTGAATACCTCGAACCATATTAGAACACAAACGAGGTCACACAATAACACAAACAAACTATAACGATACACTTTGAGCATCGACCAGCTGAGAAAGCCCACACTGGATGTGTGCACCTGTGACACTTTCTATAAAGTTGAATCTGCCCGACCTGCAGGTTGTGGATCAACCCTTGCATCACTTGTACCCAGCTAGTTCACACAGTATTGTAAGTTATTTTCTTGATAACAAATCAGAGGCTCACACACCTTTTTTCGTCCACAGTGATCATCAGCAGCTCAGGTGGCGGAGAGAAATATGGATAAGCACTTTATATGGATGAACAGATTGACAATACATTAACACGTGTCTTTCTTTGTGATTAAATTTGAACCACTTCTAAGTCATTGTGTATGAAATTCATACTTACTTTTTTCGTCCACGGTGAACAGCAGCAGATCAGGTGGTGAGGAAAGATAAGAGGAGAAAGACTGTTTTCATGCAGAACAGTCTTTGGAGACTTTCTTGGTGGAAAGAGAGATACATGTTTATTTTATGTTTTTGTTTTTAAAATGTCTTTGTTATATTTTGTATTTGTTTTGTTTTTACTGACTGGGGAGAAATATGTAACATGTTTACCGTTGTAAATCATAAAATGACAATGACATGTCATCAGAAATGAAGGGAAAATGCCAAGTTAAAATAATGGCTTCTCTGACAAAAACACTACAGCTGTGTTGTGCTCCTTTGAAATTTCCATTCTTTTTAGAGTTAAAATCGATGCTGTATGTTCGCTGAATTAGTACATGTCTTTTTGTGAGTCATGAGGAATCATCAATTATTTTTTGGAAGGATGAAGATGTTTACAACAGTTAAATATGTTAATGGAGTCTGGCAGGCAGTAAGGCAGTCAGTCTGTAGAGGCTATTAAATATGGATTAAAGCTATTTAATTTACCATTTTGGACTACAGTACTCATTTTTTAATGCTGCACTCTTACATATTTCTTCTTTAATGTTGTTTTTTGTGAGTAGCAATAAAGGAACTACAGCTTCATTGTATTATACAACTCTGTCTACCTTGTATTTTGTACCTTATAGTTTCTTTTCAGCTTTTTGCTATCCTCTCCTCTCTCCCTCCACAATAGCAAGCTGAAGGCTCCTGCCCAGAACATGCACAAGGTATCAACAGCTCTGCCAGATGCAAGGGTTATTGTTACTGCTATTGTTACGTATGCTAGCTAGTTAAGTCAACAAAACATTGCATGCTAGCTAGCTAGCTAAAAAGTTAGTTAGCCTAGTTAGCCTATGATGGCTCATCAAAGAAGCTCTCCTCCTTTGAGAAAAAAGACTTGTGGGTTGAATTAACTGAGCATTGTGACCAAATAATAGAAGATTAAAAACAAAGCACCTTCATCACCAAGTTATCTCAGGGCACTTTTCAAATCGAGCACGTCTAGACCGTACTCTTTATAAGCCCGGTTGTTCCCACCAAGAGCAAGCACTGAGGCGACAGTGACAACTTCCAAACATTTTAAAACTCAATTGGATTGAGTCTGTCCCTTAACTCTCCTCATAGAAATTTGATTATTTTGCTCGATGCTTCTCAAAAAGGGGGAGCCATTTAAAAGTTAATCCTCCTCAAGTGCAAGTTTAAAGATAATCCTGGATCACAAAGTTTTGGTGCAAAAGAATTAAATTCCAACTACAGTAAAAACATATTTCTTCATTTTAATCTATTTTAAAAGTTTGGTTCAACTTAATTTAAAGTTAATCAATGATTTACTTGTAAACTAATGCTTGTTTGTGCAGCCACATTTATGAAGCCAGATTTACCCAGATGATATGACGGCAGCATCTGTCCTTAAATAAATAAATAGGAGACATCGGCTTGTAATAAGTGCTTATGATCACTAGAGGTCACTATTGTTATTTAGAATGTGCTTGGTGCATTTGAAGGCGCTCTCGTCAAAGCTGAATGTTTTGGATTTGCTGTGATCACACCACGAGGTTACGTTTAAATGTTTAAATGTAAGAAACCTCTGACATCAGCTTATTTAACCATGTTTTTATGTATAAGGAGCTGATTCTTTCCTCTTCAAACACCGTCCGCTCAACATTGAAACAAATATTGGAATTTCATCTGAATTTTTCTATTATTTATTCCATATCATTCAAAATCTTCCACTAAATAACGTATAGAACTCAGCTGCAGCACTCAGGTTTCTCTTCTTCTTCTTCTTCTTTTTTTTTTTTTTAAATGTCCCTGTTTTATGATCACCTTGTGCACACAGTGTCTTCAGTCTATCTGTGCGTAAAATCTAATCTAATCTGATGTGACATGTCCTTGGAAGCTTTCAGGCTCTCAAAGACTTTGTGATAAGAAGGACAATGACTGTTTTAGTTTTTTTTCCCTGAAAACTGTGTGGACATGCATCTACTTTGGTCAACTTTATAAATTTAACAGAAGCAAATGCATGTGTGCCTTAAGTCTAAATTTAGGAAGGAACCAAATTGACTAGAATTGTTTAATTACATTCACTAATTAATATAAAAAATAAGTTAATGTCATGTTGAAATAAATGGATCATTATTCTCTGTGGACAGCGTAAACTGTTCAGCAATTGGCTGCAAACTTTCCCACATGGACTGTGGTGTCTGTGTCTTGTGAGGTCCGTTGCTGCAGTGCGCGTCTGTTTGGAGGTCTGTGACATGGGATTGTTTGGGAAGCCCTGCACTGAGCGACCATGTGGGCGTGTTTCTCTCGGCCCAACAGTCTCCGCTCTTGTGTGGAGTCCAGAGCGCAAAACGCACTTCTTCTGGTGCGACCGGAGAGCGCAAAAGTAGCAGCTCTCCGACCCTGACGCGCACACACCATCTCCGACTCCCGGCGTCCCTCCCACCCCCCCATCGAATCTCCAACTTCTTTACTGAGCGGGGGGAAAAAAAAGCAGAGAGTTTTCTTCGCATCTTCCCGGTGACTCTTCCAGCCATGGACGCATCTCGACTCGTAGCGCTATATCTGCTGGGCCTGCTCCTCGTTTTCCTTGGGAATATACCGTGCTTCCAGTCTGCTGCTATCATCTCTCCCTCTGCGCCGAGGAGGAACAAGGGAGCCAGGGTCTCTCATCATCAGGACGGACAGAGGTCATCCAAATTCCTAAAAGACATTTTCGCGTCCTCGCATCCCATCGCGGGCCACCACAAAGAAGACCTAAAGGACGCTATTGTGCCGCATGAATACATGCTCTCCATATACAGGACATACTCGGCTGCGGAGAAGCTCGGACTAAACGCAAGCTTTTTCCGCTCCTCTAAATCTGCCAACACCATCACAAGTTTTGTGGACAGAGGAACAGGTTGGTTTGAGTTCGCTGCCAGCTCCGGCAGCTCGGTCTTGCATAATTCTGTGGCTCAGTTTCTCCTCAATTGACTCCTCTCATATTCTCTTGTATAAATGTGTTTAAAAAACCACAGTAATGCATATAAAACAAGCTCACAGCGGCAACCTTTACGCACCTTTTAAATCAGAAAAAAATAGTGTGAAAATGCACTTTTACGCGCACAAAATATAAATAAATCTTAGGAATAACTGCTAAACGAAGGAAAAGTCTTAAAAGCTGCAGGATTGTGTGTGGTTCGTGTGCAGTTTCTGGTCTGTTTGGCGCACAGCCGCCGAAACATGCAACTTTTTCCGAGTATTAAGTTATATTACACTTAAATTAACCTCTGGGTAACACGACAGTAAAACACTAATTAAGGCGCTCGCTAAATGAAGGCTGTAAATCACTGTCAGTGCAGGCTGCAGCCAAAACTATTCTGCCTCCACGTGAATACAGAGGAAACTTTTCTCCCCCAGTTATACGAGAGCACTTAGTGTTTTTCATCAATTCCCAAACGGTTTACACCATTAAATAAACCTGAATATTTAAAATACAAAGTGAGTTTAAAACTGCTACAAGGGATTTTCATATTTTGCTGATTTTGGAGGCCCCTGTGGACAAAAGCTGTGTTTTCCCGACCATAATGCCCACAAAATAATCTGATAATAATCTAAATACGACTCACTGTAACTTTGCCTTTAAAAATGTAAACACAAACTTGTTTAATCTGATATCAGGACAGTCCGACCCGGTGGCAGTCATTTAGAGAAATTACACAGAAATAGACAATCTTTTCGCTGATGGTCTCATTTGCTTATATAGGTCATATAAAGGCATCAGTAATAAATAAAGAACTGTTTTGTAACCAGTAAAAAAAAATCCTTGTAGTAGCTTTAATCTCAAAATCTGTCACATATTTACAAAAGTTCAGTCTGCTGCCATTATGGTGTCCAGTTTGGCCCACTTGTGCTTGACAAAGGGGAGCCGGGGGGCCGCGGCTGAGCGGGTCGGTGTGAGAAGCAGGTGTTTGGGTCAGTTAACATGTGTAACCAAGTGATTTGACCAGCCTGCGAGGACAAACACAATCTGATAAACACAAACACATCCAAACACACACAAGGGGACATAAGCCGAGTTAATCTTTGCAGGAGAAATAAAAGCTATCTTTGTTTGCAGTTCCCTCCTGTCTGAAACACTCGGACGCGGACTGCGCGCTGCAAAAAATGTCCATCATTACGAGTTATCTTCAGCCCAGAGTCGGCTGCTTCAATCATAGTCTTATCTGCTTACTCGGTGCAATTATTTCCAGTGCAAATCAACTTTTTTTGTTCAACGAAATGTAGACTCATTTTAAAGTTTGATACTTTTTTCTCAACATGCACTTAACTGCACTGAAAATAACTGGTTTTCTGTCACACAATTGCCCGTTTTCAGACAAAAGAGCACGTTTTAAGGACAAATATGAGGCTAAAAGGCTCGTCCGTGCGTCCATTTCTTGCAGTGTGAGCTGATTTGATAGGAAAAACGCCTCCACTTTCTCCTGTGATTTTGATGTGATGTGTCACTGGCTCTGACCCCGAGCTGGACCCTCTGAGAGCTGCTTGGCATCGAACGGCTGATTGGAGTATTTGAACTCGGTGATCTAATTGAGTGTTCATGTCATAACATATCAAACACTGTCTATTCTCCCATAATGACCCAGCTCGGCCGCGATGGGCACATCACCAAAAAACGACGAGAGAGGGGAGAGGAAAAAGAAAAAAAAAAAAATGAAAGAGCACTTCCTCCAGTCCGCTGTGAAGTGCTGCGTATTTTTACTGCGGAACCTCCCTTTGCGACCGCCACTTTAATTACGGAAAATTATTTTTCTTCCCGTTCTTTCAGCTCAAGCGCCTTTTGGTTTCTTGTGGGATTCCCTCCCCAGCGTCCCCAAAGTGTTGCATTGCATTAACCTGCAGAATGAACCTCAGCTAGGGAGTCTTGGATATTTAAATCTCCTCCATCAGAAGAGGGGCAGCTTTTGACGCGTGAAGTAGCAGGTTTTTGCGTCTTTTACGCATAATTTATCCACACAGAGGCTGTTCCTCTGGGTGCACCCATGATCTACGGCTTCTTTGGCGTTCACACGTTTGTAGGTAAATGAAATTTGCTTATAAAACCAGGCGGGGTGTTTCCTGGAGGTCACAAAAGGCGAGATCAGAAAAGCATAACCCGAATCTGAAAATTACTTTTGGCACTTGGGGTAACTCATTAAAGCGCAGATGGTGCAGCAGCCCGGCCTCCCTCTCTCCCTCCCTCTCTCTCCAAACAGAGGCATAGATGACAAAAACATGTTTTGCATTTGTTCAAATACAAGCAACAAGGTCAAACCAAAGTGCACAGGATGCCGTTTTTGAACCGAGTAGTAAAAAATCCACCGCATTCTCCCTTCAATTATCCACCGTCAGCCATCTTACGCGTAATGGAAAAAATTGGCTTTTTACATAATAATGAAATTAAGAAAACTTTGTGCATTTTTTTTTTCAAACTGTCAACACGAATATCTCTCAATAATTCCAGCAGTGTTTTCAGTCAGTCGGTCAGTCAGTCCGTGCAGGCGCAGGTTTTAAGGGGGAATGTTGTCGTTGGCAGGATGAGATGAAATATAAGAGGGGAAGTGCTTTAATGAGGAAGTTGGGAATTCAGAACTGTTAATTATTTGGTGAACTTGTATTCGATTTGTTTGAGGTCTTATAAAAAAAAAAAGAAAAAAGAAAGAAGCCTAATGCAGACCATACGCGCAAAGTCACTGAAAGGGAGCACAAGGTTTCAATCTGCGTTTTACTGTTCGACTCGGCAGGGTTCACGGGGGAAACTGACAACCACATTCAAATATCTCTTCAGAACAAGCTTTACAAATTATATCACAGGGGTGTTTAGATGTAGGCACGTCACTTTTATTTTTAAAATGCGCTTCAGATATTAATGGGGACAATCAACCAAGGAAAAATGTTTCTTATAATCACAAAACTCCTCTCAAATCTGCGTTTAGCGTGTAACCTTACATTTCAAAATAGACTGAAATTTTCGATATTTAAAAGAAAGTTATTGTTCACTCATTCCAACGTAAATCAACGTTTTTTTTTCCAGAATTGAAATAAATTTAATGTTATTTTCTTCATAAATTCTGCCCGGATTCTCAGGCTGTCAGGAAAAGTGTTTAAGTAAAACTGCAAGAAACAAGACAATTATTCAAACTTCAATTGTTGTGCTCTTTTCTTTTTTCATCAGAAAAAAACATAATAGAAAAAAAGAACTCGAAATAACATGTTATAAAGTGGGTTTTTGGTGCAGTTAAAGCCAAGAAAAATGGTATTATCTCCATACTTTCACGTTGCTGTAATCTGCAGCTTGATGTACATGACAACACATGCTGAACATAAATCATCCTGATTCAAAATGTATGTCACGAGAGGCTGAACTCTTGTTTGTTAAATGCAGACATTTAATGTGTTTCGTTAACGCCTTTTCACGCATTGTTATATCCCAGTCATCGTCTTGGTGGAGTATTCGCAGGCCTCCTGGGTCTCCAGCAGGGAATAATGCATTAATTGTGTATTGTTCAGTAGAGTGTACAGTATGTCGCCTTTGGTCCGTTGTGTCTGGCAGCACCCAGGGGCCTTCACATCACTAGGCCCCTTGTTTTTTTTTTTTGCCTTACAACTCTGCAACAGCAAACTAACCGCATTTCTGATGTTCTGACTGCTGCTAAGATTTAAGACCGTAAAGAAGGAAAAGTTTACTTCCACTCTGTCAGGCAGCTGGAAATGAATAATCACCAGTCTGTCATCAAGTGAAATGAAAGCAGAAATATTTTAATTAAAACACGCTGGCTTGGATTAAATCTGGCATTTACATTTTCGCCATGATTTGATTGGATTATTGTCACAGCGATATATAAAAAAAACGAATTTTAGCCCTATGAAAGGTGATTCGTGGATAAATATTTTAAATGTCTTTTTTTTTTTTAAACAAGAGAGATTAGAATCGACTCATATAAACATGAATATTGTGAGTGCTTTGCGCCAAAATATCATTTCAAATTGTTCATGTGCAGCAAATCTGCATGAAATGAAATTAAGAAACTTGAGCAACTGCGATTTTAATGAGGGAGCCTTAAAACAGGCTTTGTAAACTTGAACCACATTTGGCCTTTAGCGTTACAAATACGCACAAAATGTTGTAATCAAAGGGATTATGTCGCAATCCAAAGGTAGAATACGCAGGACTTGTGCGTCTCTGTTCGTGAACGCACCAAGATAGTTGATTTTTGACTCTCATTCCCAGGACGTCAAATACCTTTTTTTTTTTAAATGATGAGAAAATAAGAAGTTAGGGGCGGAAGGCGGAGTTTCTGAGGATGCAGACACCGCCACAAGCTTCTGGTGTTCGTGAGTGATGATTGAGAGGGATTCTTTTTTCATGAGTCAATACGTTATTTTGGGGGAAAATCCTGCGTAGTCTGCGTTTAATCAAATTAAAGTAAATTCGAGGAACATTGTGGCTTTATAAGTATAATATAGTTGTGGACTGATAACAAATAACAAAACGTGGTGTTAACTGAGCATTTTTTTCCAAACTGAAGACTTGTCAGCTGTAGTTTGTTTCAGGCAGGTTCAGGGTGGACATTTGAAAAACAAGAAAGAGAAAGAGGGGAAAGAGAGGGAGAGAAGGCCTCTGTGGGAGAATGTGAGTCCCCCTCCTCTCCCTCCCTGCCTCCCTCTGAACACTGTACACCCTAAGTGAATCTGACTGCAATTATTTTCTTCTTTTATCCTTGCAGACGATCTTTTGCACTCTCCTCTGCGAAGACAAAAGTATCTGTTTGATGTCTCAACCCTTTCAGACAAAGAGGAGCTGGTCGGGGCGGAATTAAGGATATTTAGGAGAGCGCCGGGGGATTTGCAGACTTCCCTGCAGACGGCGGGCCTGTACGACGTCCAGGTCTACCCCTGCAGCTCGGACAGACTGCTGGACTCCAGGTCCCTGGACCCGCTGGACTCCTCCAAGCCGGGCTGGGAGGTTTTGGACGTGTGGGAAATGTTTAAAGCGCACCAGCAGCACCATTATCACCACCCCCATCATCATCATCACCACCCCCACCACCACCACCATCAGCATCATCATCATCTCTGCTTCCAGCTCCGCGTCACTCTCAGCAAATCGGACACCGAGGTGGACCTGAGGCAGCTGGGGCTGGACAGGAGCGGGCGGCCCCAGCGGGAGAAGGCCATCCTGGTGGCCTACACCCGCTCCAAGAAGAGGGAGAACCTGTTCAACGAGATGAAGGAGAAGATCAAGGCACGGAGGTCCGTCAGCGAGAGGGAGGAGGCGGTGGTGAAGGTGGCGGCGGAGGAGGGGGTGTCTCTGAGGGGGGTTAAAGCAGAGCCCAGGTAAAAAAAAAGAAAAAGAAAAAAGTACTTAAGTGTATTAGAAATTTAATTTAAGTTATTACAAATATACTTGCACTTCTCTGCTTAATATTAAGTATATTTAAATGTACTTAAAAAACACTGAAAAAAGAGAATTTTTAGACCAACTTAAAAAAAGGAAAAAACTTCAATTGGTAACAAGTTTTTCCAACTCAAGTTAACAAGTTATATAAACACAATTGCTTTAAGTCAGATGGACTTAATAATCTGATTGCTTTTATATCAACAGTTTACATTAATGCTACCTTAATATTATGAAAGGTCAACTTAAAATTTTCCAATTTTCCAACTCGATTATTCATTTTACCATAAAGTAAAATACTGTTCCTCAACACCCTAACAGTATGGTTTCAGGAATTTTTTTTTTTTTAAATCGTAACTTTCATGTCTTATTTCAGTTGGTTCAGTACAATGACTATAATTGCTAATGTTAGTATGACTTACCGTTAGCATGATTTAATGATGGCTGTTTTTGTTCAGCGTGTTTGCGTAAACTTAAACAACACAATTCGACCAATTCAGGTGGACCATTTTATATCAAACACAATACATTATTTAATCACAAAATATGATTTCGTCCTGCATCACACCTAATGTTCTTTCTGAGTCACCGAAAGAAAATGGCGGCTCAACTGCAGGGGGGTAAATCTGAAAAAGACATGGTCATCATGATGTCAGTGGTATCGTGCTAAGAGAAACACAACTGACACGCTTTTACTGAAAGAAGAATAGCAGGTCATGGGAACATGCTGTAATTTCAGTTTGTTAGAATGCATGAAAATAGTACCATCAGTAACGCAGAAAAGCATGACATTACTTCAGCTACTACTGAAATACACTTTTTTTTTTACAGTGTTGATGTCATTTTAATGAATGATGAAGTTCAGTTTCAATGTACTAAAAATAAATGTACTAATTCAGCAATACTTAGTGGTAATTCAATGTACTTACAAGAAGTGTACTTTATTGAAAGTGTACTGTAGATTGTACATTAGTGTACACTTAAAAGGTATACTAATCACTAATCCTTACAAAAAGTGCACTTCAGTATAAGTTAATTTAAAGCTTTTTCAGTGTACTTTGAAAAAGTAGCACAAACAAGGTAAACTTTAATTTCATTAATCAAGCATGTATAGCAGTATAGTAGTATAGTATTGAAGTTGTTCCACTTGAGCATATAAAAGTGCACTAAATACACTTAAAATTGTGCTTTACACTGTAAAAAAATAAAACTTTTGTTTTAACTAAACTAAAAGTTAGCGTCCAGGCTATATTAAAATTTTAAGTTGACTGAATTTGAAAAGACAAATTGAGGTTTGTAATGATTCAAAACAAAGACACTTTTCAAGCCAAATAAACTTGATAATAATTCAGTTGTACTTGAAGAAACATGTTCAGTAAGCTGAAGACATTAAGTTGAACCAACAACTCTTCAGTTACGCTGATGAACATTACGAACAAGTATGATTTTCCTTTGACACTTCAGACTATAAGAAATAAGGATCTCAGAAGACTTTGTAACTCTCGAACAATGCATGCTGGGAAGTCTGCTAATGTGCTGATCATGTTTGTTTACAAACTTAATTTAATGACTTGATTGAACTCTGGACAGTACATTCATTCAACTCATCATTTCAAGTCAAAAGACTTCAAGCTAGAAGAACTCATGTTTATAAGTTATGAAGTTTTTGGAAAACAAAGAATAGAAATTTTAAGTTTAATTTACTTGAATAAATAAAGCTTGTTTATTTATATTAAGTTAACTAGAAAAGATTAGTTGATTCAGCCAAATTCCTGTATTATTTGGTGCACAAATAAAATATATTTGGAACAAAATTAGTTAGTTATATTTGTAATACAGAAAATTATTTCTCACCAGGGAAGGACCCCGGCGGCGAAGGAGGACAGCGCTGACTAACAGACACGGGAAGAGACACGGCAAGAAATCCAAATCCAGATGCAGCAAAAAGGCGCTGCACGTGAATTTCAAGGAGCTGGGCTGGGACGACTGGATCATCGCGCCCCTGGATTACGAGGCGTATCACTGCGAGGGCGTGTGCGACTTCCCCCTGAGGTCGCACCTCGAGCCCACCAACCACGCCATCATACAGACGCTCATGAACTCCATGGACCCCAACAGCACCCCGCCCAGCTGCTGCGTCCCCACCAAACTCAGCCCCATCAGCATCCTGTACATAGACTCAGGCAACAACGTGGTGTACAAACAGTACGAGGACATGGTGGTGGAGCAGTGCGGGTGCAGGTAGCGGCCCTTGATTGCGACAAAAACACTTCAGAAAAGACAGAAAAATCAAAGATAAGTCTTGATGGGTCCCAGGTTGAAGATGCTTTGATGCATGACGCGCCTTATTCAAAAGGGATGCACGCAAAAGGCAATATCTGCTATTTATTCAGACTCTCACAATCATTCACACTCTCTGCCTTAAAGTGTTACGCCTTCGTTCCCATCCGTGCAACAAGTCATTGCTCATCAAACAGGCTTTTGTTTCCCAGAGGGTGAGACGTGTCCATGTGGCACAAGGAACGATGGGTACAACAAGGCGAGATGGGAGCCTATTCAGCGCGACTGTGCACCTGTTCGTGCCGAGGCCAGAGGACAGTGGGCTTTGCCTGCATGTCAGCGCTTTATTGTTGCAGCTCTGCCGTGTGATCCTGCCAGCCAGGCCGGACTCTTTTGGGTATGTGCATCCAGGCCGTAATTGCTACTGTCCAGCTGGAGTCATTACAGGCCTGAGCAAGTGCCTGTTTGTCCAAAAGAAGAAGAGAGGGGGTGAATGTCTAATCTACCAAACACACACTCACACACACTCACACACACACACACACACACACACATACACACACTCACACAGAGACTGGTCTGAGGAGAGGAGATAAGATGGTGGTGGTAATGCCTTCAAGAGATTTTTTGCCTTACTGGAGACCAGTTTTAGAGGCGTCATCATGCGCCTTTGTGGACATGAAAGGACACAAAACCAGACTTGTGCCTGACAGACTGGGGCCCTGTTGTAAAAAAAAAAAAAAAAAGAAAAGAAAAAAAAAAAGCACACATAACTGAGGCGAACTTTTTGCTCAAAAGTCTGCATCTTTACGAAATGCACTTCCACAACTGACTGCGCTGAGGACACGCGGTCAGCCAGAGAGAGTTTGTCTCCTCTGATGACGAAAATCTAAGAAAAAGACTCGCAAACGAGACGATATTTAAATGCACATTAGCTTTGAATGCACTGCTGTTCATTTTTTTTTTCTTGAGCTGTAAATATTTGTACAGTCGAAAACTTTACAAAGTGCAACGAATGAAGAAATGAGCAAACAGCATTTCTTTGTAAATATACAAAATGCACTCAAATCGGTATAATTTCTATTCTATAATTATTTTATTATTTGTGATGTACAGAGTTTCATGATAATCATATATTTCTTACATTGATAAGAGTAATTTAAGGTGTATTCGATATTTTTGTTTTGTTTTGCAGAGGGTGGAAAATACCATTATTAATGTCTACCTCATAATTGCATATAGGATCTGAGTTTTGAGGTGCATTCAGTTAGAGTGTAAAGAGCTTTTACAATGATATATAAGATCATTTATATACATATATTACTGGATACTATTCCACACCATTACTGTACAAATAAAATTCAAAACAAAGTCTGCTACTTCTGATGATTAATCCAAACCTTTTTGCATTCATTTCATTCATTTAAAGAGTCTAATTTCACAAAAATCCAATAATGACACTGCAGGACATTTCTGTATGAGGGAATAAGAGGTCAGTAAATTGTCTGTTTTTATCAATGGATTAATTAAATAGAAAAAGTAATAATGTTTCTGGTATTTTTTAAAATGATGCAGGCCTGAGTAACAGTTCTGTGGTTTGATTCACAAACCTACAACCAAGCATAGCCTACTTCAGCAGTTCCCAAACTTTTTCATGTCTAGGACGACCACAGTTGATGTACATTAGGACCATGGAGCCCCAGTTTGGGAGGATTTTGTCTTAAGGAATCTCCTCTGAGTGATTTTAGGTTTGAAGACTTTAAAGTCAATCGATGAGTAAGCTAGGATTATTATAAATCACAATCAATCAAAAGAGCCAACCCTGTTTCTTCCCTTGTTCCAAATTCCAAACAATGTGGTAAAAGCTAAAATATTCTTTTCCTCGTTTTGCTGGGTACCCCTACAACCCACACAAGGACCCCTGATGGTCCCTGGACCGTAGTTTGAAAACCACTGGTCTACTTAACCCTAACCCTAACCCTAACCCTAATCTGAAGGAAATGTGTGTCTGCTGCATCTGTGTCTGTCTCCTATAAAATGACTTACAGGGTGCCCCTACCCTCTTGATAGTGTGTGATACTCTAAATTAGGACCCATGGTAAACATGGACTTTACTGATAAATAGTTCCATCTATTCATTGGGTGCTTATATGTTGGTATTTTAAAAAAGGTACTAATTAAAACAGAGACAGAACAAATTGATTGACAAAGTCATGGAAAATTGGAATGGTAGAATAAAGCACCTGTGAGATTATGACAATAAGTATACCCCTGGGGTCTGCAGGTACCCCAGTCAGTAGGATTAAGTGTACAAACACATTATTCTTCTTGGATGATTAAATGACCAAAATTAAGGACCAAATTTAGGATCATACCAAATTACTTTTAAGGAAAAAAAAAAGAAAAATACAATATTATGGCAATTTTAGACTATTGCATGTAGTTGACTTTCTAAGCTTTATGGGACAGCTCACCCCCAAATCAAAAATACATATTTGTCCTCTGGCCTGTAGTGCTATTTATCCATCTAGATAGTTTTGGTGTGAGTTGCAGAGTTTTGGAGATGCATGCCTTCTCTTCCAATATAATGGAACAAGATGGCAGTTGGCTTGTGGTGCTCAAAGCTCCAAAAAAATACATTTGAAAGACTCAACATGACCCGGTTACTCAAGATAATCCACATACCTTGTTGTGAGCAGTTTTATGTAGGAACTACTTTCTTTCTAATGTATCACTGCACAGGTGGAAGTGTGCATCTACTCATGGATGAGAGGCTCATGCTTGTGACAGTGCAGGTGTCGTGATACAGTTGGCAGGTCTAGTCAGCTAGAAATAAAAGAGTTCCTACATGAAATTGCTCAAAAGGTCTGTGAACCAGGTCGTGACTTCTGGAAAAAAAAATTCTTTGAGCACCACAAGCAGAGTGCCATTGAAGTTCCATTATATTTGAGAGAAAGCAGACAGCTCTATGGCCAATATCCTCAAATTTCTGCAGCTCACACCAAAACTATCTGGATGGATAAATAGCACTACAGGTAAGAAAAAAAGTAGAAGAAAATATGTATTTTTCATTTTCGGGTGAACTTTACATTTAAAATCATAATGAATGACCTTTTAAGAAAGAAAAAAGAAAAAAATTTTTTTCACAAGGTGATCGATTTTAGATCATTCCATGTAGACTTTCTAAGCTTAGAGTTTTATCAAAAATCATTACTAGAATCCCTCAGTAAGCTGTGTACAGTGCATATGGAGCACATATACCTTTGCCTTCAGGTATGCCAGCTAATCTGCTCTTTTCCTTTGTAAACAGTTTCTCATCATCGACAACAAATGTCATAATTCAGAGCCTGGCTGGCTCAGGATCCATATAAACATATAAACATATGGTGACCATCCAAGTCGAAGGAAATCAACTGACTGACTGTCACTGATATGGCACTGAATGTACGAACCGCAGCTATTTCCCAATGAATTAGCCCGCCTGGGTCAAGTTTACTTAACACTTTAATGTTTCCCAATCTGTGGATGAAAAAGTTTAAAAGAAGGGATTGCTTCCATATAGGCTATCGACCTTGGCCTGGAAACAATTAGGAAATTGCTTTGAAATGTTATATGTTGTCCAGGCTCTTGTACAGTATCATGTCACTCCCCACATGTTTGCTAGGGGGAAACAGAGGATGCTAAGTGCACTCTTTAGCGGCTGCCGCAAATGACTGACACAACAACCATTCCCCTGAGTATAACCAAATGGCCCTCCAGGCTACAAGTCTGGAACACCATCGCCGGGGTGCTACTACCCACCATGCTGTCCCTGCTGCCAGGTGGCAAAAACTCTTTATTTAAGCAGAAGTACAGATACAAAAGAATTGGTTTTAACTTTAAAAAGTTAGTAAATTAAGTATTAAAGTACATTTTTAGGTTGACTGAATCTGAAAATGAGAAGTTAGATTTTACAAAACGAATAAACTTTTCCAGTCAAATAAACTTGATATAAATTCAGTTGTACTTGAGATAACATGTTCAATAAGCTTGTGATATTCAGTTGAACCAACAAATTTCAGTCACACTGAAAAAAAAACTGAAAACAATACTGACCTTTATTATGGTTGCAGTGTAGAAACTTTACTCAGTGTCCTCAAAAATAACTAATAGTAATTTTAAGTTTAATGAACATGTACATTCATGTTAAGTTAATGAGAAAAGATTTGTTGATTCTACTAAATTGCTGTGTGGTTTAAAGTAGTAAAAGTGATAAAGTACAGGCTCTGAAATGCCAAAGTATAAAAGTAAAACGTTGCCCACCCGAAAGACATTTCCACCGGCTGTTTCTGTGCAAAGCTAACTGAACCTCACACCAAATTAATCTCATTCAATGACTATTAAATTAATTCAAAATAAAATAGAAAAACAATACACTAAAAGTAATGAACATTAACTTTGCCCCAAAGTAAATCAGTTTTCAGTGTCAGCAACAGGACTTGAAACAGTACGATCAACACGAGAACACACTTCACTTCTAATTATGTTCTCCCTATCTGTCTTGTTACATCTTGTTATGTCATTTTTGTTGTTACGTCTGTTGTGCGTGACATCTACAGATGGATATGCCAAGGAATCTTTTTCTCTTTCCCCTCAAATGTATTAGAACAAATGCAGTCAATTGAAGCAATAAAAACCTCAGTGCATACTGTACTGACTAAGGGAACAAAGTTTCCATGCTCACAGAGCTGTGCAGCAGTGCCTACATGTACCAGGATGCATTGCGAGCAAGCTTGTGACTCCAACACCCATGGCCATAACTCAGCATTACATGTAGGTGATAAAATACTCATCTAGTACACCCTTTGACTTCATCCTAGCAGAGGTGGAGACTAGAAATCCAAGCTGCAAGAGCCTGTAGTTCTTCCTTACATCCAGTGACATCACTTGATGCAGGAAGAACTACAGATTTTGTAGCAGAAGAGCACTGTTTTCAATTTGGCACAAAGTGAGGAATTTATCACTTCAATTGACATCATTTACCAACCACACTGACTAGATATTCGCATGAAAAGTGGCAAAGTTTCCCTTTAAGTACAGTCACAAAGTATTTGAACTTCATTACTTTCCCCTCAGCCTGCTGCTGCACAAGTGCACCATGGGAGATCCTGTGCACCACCTTGAGGCTTTGCAGCTGAAATGCTGTCATGTTGCACAATCAAGTTCTAAATTTTTTAAGCAACTTTGTGGTAACTTGTGGGATAAACCTTTTACTTTTTGATTTATATTTATTTGACAAGTTCCCCGGTCTGGTGGGCACTGGCCTGGAGGTGAGACTGAATGTTGAGGGAACAGTTAAATGGTGATGAAAGGGAAAGGAATGCTTTGTTTACCCGCTTCAATCCCTCACTCTCAAGTTAAATGTTCCTATAAAGTTCTTCATCACAACCGCCTTATTGTCCCTCCGCTCCACGCCGAGGCAGAGAGAGGAGAAAAAAAAAAAAAAAGAAAAGGAAAGGAAAGTTGTGTTTATTTGAAACTGGGTCCTAATATATTAGTCTAAGCAAACTGAAATCTGCAAAGAGACGGGTCCTTTTTTCTCATCAGAAACACAAATAGTCTTGACACCCCACATCTGTGCACGGAGGCTCCTCTTTGGAGATCTGTGAGGCTGCATAACTGAAGATCTACTAGGTGTTGCTTGGAGTGGAAAGCCCGGGAGCCTCTCCAAGATAAAATAAAAAAAATAAAAATAAATAAAAAATAAATAAATAAAACATCTTGGCTCATATGGAAACATAAATGTTCCTCATACTTAACCTCTCTGTTATCAGTGATGTCCTCATCAGCGACAGGAAAGGCATAAATCAGGCTGATCTTGCAGACAGCGAGGACATCTAAGCAGGCAGAAATTTGTTGAACGGGCATTAAGGAGCATTAGAAAATTTATCGTGAGGGCTCAGATCTGGTGCTTTGATTTGCTGAATGGATGCAATTTAAAAGTAGAGAGGGGAAGAGAAAACTCCAACGCTGCCAAGACCTGACTTTTAAACTGCTACCGATAAAATCCAGCAAGAATTTATTTATTTTTCAGCAACTGTTTCTCTCCTCGCAGTGTTTTTTTTTTTTTTTTTTTTTTTTTTTTTTTTTTTTTTCTTTTGTAGAGGGGTCCCTCCTTCTCTGGTTTCCTCTAGTTCCCACCATTATGCTGTACAGATACTGTAGTTGCCTCTATAATAAAGCTTGACACCTCCTTCCAGCCAAGAACACATCAGGCCGATTCAAGGTGGTGCTTGTCTGCGCTAAACAGATGCAGAGTGAAAACACTCTGACAAGCTTACGTGTCTGCAGTATATGTTCCTTTACACGCAACATTAAGGAGGGTGTCTTTCTATTTTGTATGTCTGCAAGGGTGTAGGTTTCGTTTGAACTTTAGAAAGGACGGACACATATTAAAGGGATAGTTTGCATTATTTCATATGGTGTTGTTTGAGGTTTTTATTGATTGTCAGTGTATTAGCTACAGTATACGTCATTTGGGATGCCTCCAGTTTGGAGAAGCAAAGATGGGCACCAGCATGAAATCTGTGGATGGGGTCAGCAAGAAAAATGTATTTTTAGCCACCTAAAAAAAGCGATATTGTTTTAAATGTACGCTATATTTTCACAGCTTTACCTTGCTGTCAGACAGCCTTTTTTTTTGGGAAACCACCGTTTTATGAGCCAAATATTGCTCTCTCTAAACCAACCAAACTCCATTGGCAAAATCACTAATTTTATCTCGCAGAATACTTGAACTGCTGATCTGCCACTCTCTCGATTTGTTGATTAGCTAGTGTTATTGTGTGACTTTGGTGAATCCGAGCTATCTTTTTAAAACATAGAAGTCACACAATAACACAAACAAACTAACAGATCAAGGCAGTGCTGCAAGATAAAATTACTGATTTCGTGTATGGAGTTTGGTTGGTTTGGAGAGAGCGATATTTGGATTTTATAACAGTGGTTTCCGATCAGATGGCATCTGATGGTGAGGTAAAGCAGTGAAATATTCTAAATACAGAGTGTGGTCAAAATACTCTTTGTTGCTGACCCTGTCTACAGCAGTACATTGCTTGGTTTCCATGTTGGTGCCCCTTTCTGCTTCTCCAAACTGGGGACATGACAACTGCCATCTACTGCAGATAATACACTGACTTTTTTATGCCCAATTTTGTGCCTTTTCTGCACACTTTTTTTAAAAGTAGGAATGTCCTGTATCATGAAAGGGAAACCACAAAATTCAGGCACTAGGTGACAATTCAAAATATAATGGAACAGGTAAGCGGTTTGTCAAAATAAAAGTCATCTGCTAGTTTGTTTGCATCTGTGTTTATTATTACATGTTCTAATTAGGGGGGCCTGTCTGCTCCATCTCCATGAAATCTACGCCTATGAGTGTCTGTCTGTGAGTATGAGTGGACAGAAGGGCAGCAGCGTACACAGATGGACAGATGAGTGGTGCAGGAGAGCAGCAGATGCCTGAAGTGACCCCTACCGCCGCCTTTCATTGAACCACTGGCTTCAACACAAAGGCAGGGGCGGCCCCAAACATTAAATACACTTGCTTGTGCCTTAATGCCAGAGGTCACTACTTTTTTCCTCATGCAATCCATTTTTAAAGCTAAATATAAAAGACATGTTTTGAAGAAATATTTTGAAATAATTTGCTGTATGAGAACCAAAACTGTAAAAAATATGTTGTTTAAAAGAGGAGTGGTTGGTTGCACTTGGCAGCTGCTGTTTAAGCAGAGACAGATAATAAACCCTGGAAAGAGCAGCCATAGTGTAACAAAAGATCAGGGTGTTTCTTCGAACGGGGGCATCTGCCCGTCTCCTCCTCTGTGCTCCTGCAGAAAGCCATCCCTCCCTCCTGTCAGACCATACGGTAACAGGAAGAGAGCAGACACCTCCACTTCAACACAGATAACCCGCTAATTGCATTAAACTCACTCCCAACTGGGCTTTTGAAATGTGAGGATGAAGTAGCTGTTTCTAACCACTGCAGAAATGTTGCTTTGTGGTTTTTGTGTCAGGGAAAAATCTTTGTGTTAAACGCAAAAGAGCAAAAACTTAAGTCAACTTGATAGATCTGCTTGGAATACCTGTCCAGAGAAGCCCGCTTTTGTTCTGTTTATTTTCTGAAGGAATGTCTGAGTGTGCCCTTTCACCCCTCCTCATCCATTTACTGCCCCTGGTCTATGTTACAGATGGTGACCCGGGTCCTCACATCCCTGATTAACAAGTACACCTTCTGATTCTCCTGCAAATTTCTGCTGAAAGGAAGACTGTCCTCTTGTATGCTCGCAGTTCATCTTTTTTGTTTTTTGTTGAGTCAGTGTCTCTGTGTGTTTGTGTGAGGGCCTCAATGAGCTCAAGTCAAAAGTAAATTTACTCAGTTAACTCTGACAATGCTTATGTTTGGGAGCAAGGCGAGGACATGACCTCCCTGCCAATTCACATCCACAGAGCTGTGGAGAAGAGAGGAGAGGAGACGGTCGTTGACCAACCGGGGCCGAGCAATGGCATTCAGTGGTTGGAGTGCTTGGCCCATGGACAAATTAGACCTAAAATGAATGCTCTGACTCGGAATGTCAAAGGAAAAGACAGGAATTTAATAGCAAAGCAGCTCCAGAGTGGCACAGAATAGCCCTTTATGGCCCAAAAGTGAGCAATATCCCAGTTTCCAGTTGTGTAAAACCACTTAGATTAAGGTTGCTGTTACATTTTAATCTAAGGCTGGATTTATAGTGATTAAAGAGAAGACAGAGATACCAAGATGCATTTTTACATACAAAACAAAAAAAAGAAAAAAAAAGAAAAAACACTGGACGCTATGAGCGACCTTAGCAACTTCTTAGAGAGTATCTTTGAGCAACTTTGTAGCTAGCTAGTCAAACATTAACAGTTTTTGTTGATTCCTGTTGATGTTTGACATCTCCTCTCTCGCTGTGATGGTAATATTTTCATATTTCTTTATTACTTCATCTACAATTCATTTCTCAGCATTTTCATGGCTGAGTTGAATTTTCTTTAGATCATGTGCTTGTGCTTTCTGTAGTCTCTGAGGAGAACAACATTCTCATCTTATTTTTGTATTCTCTCCGTTTTCCATCTTGGAGAAGCTAGCTAACACAGGCTAACTAAATATGCCAGCCAAGCTAGTTAACGACAGACAATAATGGTGTCTAGTAACATTAAAAGGATACTCCACTTTACATGATAACCCACTCAGTGTGCACTCACCACTATGCCGATGTGATGATAGATGCAGATCTTCAGTTCACAAAACATTCCTGGAGTTTCAGCAGAAAACAGGGTAGCAGCCTCATCCAGTACAATGGCAGTGAATGGTGACCACGGATAAAACGTTAAAAAAAGAACACAAAACAAACACAAAATGTCTCCATCCTGCTCGTGTGGTGTGATCCAAGTGTCCACAAGCTGCGACATTAAAAATTAACCGCAAAAGACGCCATCTACGCCATGTTTTTAGACAAAATGTCAACTGTAGCATGTAGCCGGTAAGATGTAAACATAGCATCGATCTCGCGAGACTTCCGTATGTGCAGCCATTAAGATATATAAGAAGTCTCGCGAGATTGACGCCATGTTTACATTCTACCGGCTACATGCTACAGTTGACATTTCGGCTAAAAACATGGCGTAAATGGCGTCTTTTGCGGTTAATTTTTAATGTCGCGGCTCGCGGACACTTGGATTACACCACACAAGCAGGATAGAGACATTTTGTGTTTGTTTTGTGTTCTTTTTTTTAACGTTTTATCCGTGGTCACCATTCACTGCCATTGTACTGGATGACGCTGCTACCCTGTTTCTCCTAAACCTCCAGGATTGTTTTGTGAACTGAAGACCTTCACCCATCATCACATCGGCATAGTGGTGAGTACATACTGAGTC
>JAJHUR010085246.1:35664-46591 GCA_027495735.1 Lutjanus campechanus | reverse complement strand
GGAAAATGTGGGCAATCACTGAAATAAAGTGAAGTACAATGCAATGTACACACACAATCACATTTTTGTTGGCATATGTGATTGATACAGGTGATCTTTCCAACAACACAGCCAATATTAGATCCGATTAATCAGCCGATGTTGGCCTATCACAGATATATCATAATGGTGTATAAGCTTATGTTGTTTCATAAGTGCTGATATGATTTTTTTTTCACAGAACATAATGTAGAAAAAGATATTTGTGGTAATTTATTCTATTAATTATGTTATATTTGTGTTTTTGTGTGTTTTCCCAGTGACATTTTCTGTAATTTTGGACAATAAGTTTATTGATAAACTGTAAAATATCTTTGTTACAACTGTTTGATAACCACATTTGAGACATCATTGCAAACACCGTGTGTATATACTATATATTAGGTATACAGCATATAAAAAGAATATTGTCTGATGTATCGATATCAACATTTTTTACTAACTTATATCTGTATTGGCACCAGCCCAGGAATTGGAAAGTCAGTTAACCATGACAAAACAGTTAAGACTTTGACATGTGATTTTTTGCTCATCCAGCTTTATATAATGAAAACTTAAAATGCCGTAAGTGTCTGATTTCACCTTCACCATTTGTACAGTTTGTCTTTATTTGTTCCCAAACAGCCAAGACTCCTGTTACCTGTACAGTAAGCTTGTTAGCAAAGCACACACCGACTTTGTGTGTGTGTTAGTTTAATTTGCCTGTGTGTGGACAGGCTCAGCCAGCCCCAGAAGTTGGGGTAAATTTGTGTCTACTCGTGTCCACTAGTGTCTTTCGTTTGACAAGATACCTCCACTGCTTTGAGTATGAGCATTCTTTTAAGTCTATCTTTGTGTCACGGCAGAGACACGCAGCCTGCTGAAGTGCCACAAAGCGCTGTGATATGCCAGTTCGGGAGCGAGCAGCAGCCTGGCTGAACACACCAGAAGCACCTTTCTCAGCTCCAGTGAACATGTGATTCTGCTCCTCTGCTGTTTTCTTATCACACAGAGCTGCTTTTTATAATAACATCATGGACTTTAAAGCTTTTTATGTGTTCCTGGATAAAAAGCGGATGCTCCCTTCTTCCCCCCCTGCCTGTCTGCCCTGCTCATCTCTCTCCCTCTCTCTGTAGATACAACTGACAAATATGTGGAATAAGTACATAATTTAAAAAAAATACAATCACAAACAGCACTGATACTACTTCTCCTAAATAAGGTGGAGGGGCAGATTGTCATATTTCATCATGTGGAGGGAGAAAGTCAGGGAATTCAAACTCCGGGAGAACAGCAGGGAGAGAGGGAGAGAAATGAAAAGATGTAAATCATGGGATGCATATTTCATCATTTATCAGAATCAGATCATTCATATCATATATATCTTTTGTATCGTTTATAGTAGATTATCTGCATGTTTTCATGCCAGATTTTGCTCGTGGAGCATAGAAAAAAAAATAGACCAGCTGTAGATCGGAGCAGGCGTCGCACTTTGGCGTGCTCTGTGTGTTCTGCCCGATTGATTAACATGGGTGACGAATGGAAGTGGGCAGCACCTTGGGGTGCTTCGTAACACTTCAGCATGCTGTGTGTCTCTGCCATAATACGAAATCACTGATGCAACCCTTTACAGGCTACATTGTAGTTAGGACGTGAAGAAAACCTCAGAACAGTCTTTGAATGGTATCTCCTCTCTGTCTCTAGTACAATGACCACAGACTGTAGCCTATAAATAGTGGATGGAGCCTCTGTGTTTGATAAGTCAAGTCATTACGGAAGTGCCTCAAACCTGAATTCTTTCAAATTGCCAGCAGGGGGCAGCTCCACTGGTCCGACTTTATATGCTCTTATGAAAAAAACGGCTTTTGTATGAATTGTCATCAAAGCAGACAACGCCTTGGGGACCCCTTGCAATCTTTGTTGCCCTGTGAGCAGCCTGGACCCCGGGTTGGGAACCAATTAATAAAGGACCTGTGTGCGGGATTTAGTGGTGTCTAGCAGTGAGCTTACAGTTGGCAAACATGTCACCTCAACTTCCCCTGGAGAACCTAGGGTGGCCATGAAACTTGGGAAAATACACGAAAGGTCCAATCTAGAGCCGATATTTGATTTGTCCATTCTGTGATGCAGTAGAAACGTGGCGGTTCAACATGGCAGACTTCGTGGAAGAGGACCTGTGCCCTCTAGAGGGGGGTGGCAGGGGCAGCAAGGAACCGAAGGGTCGCCGGTTCAAGTCCCGCACGGATCAAAGTATGGAGTGTGGACTGGTTGCTGGAGAGGTGCCAGTTCAACTCCTGAGCACTGCCGAGGTGCCCCTGAGCAATGCACTGAACCCCCTAACCTTAATGCTCAGGGCACCTGCCAATATGTAAATATATGTGTGTGTATGCACCCCCTCTGACATCTCATGCATATCTATAGGTCCTATTTGTAAATTTGTGTGCATTTTGGGCCTGTGTATGTATGTACAAAATTACAACAGAGTGGAAAATGTAATTTCCCCTACAGGGATTAATAAAGTATGCCGCCTTCTTCTTCTTCTAGATATAAATGATTCTTATTTCCAGGTGATTACACACTGATGGAAACATATTTATGAACCTCATATAATTTTTTTTGCCATTTTCTGCCAGTAAATCTCACAGTGGTTCTTTAAAGGTTAATGATTAATAGAACATTTGTGTGGCTGGTTGTTTTCTGCACAGTTCCCATCGACCGTGTGCTGATGCAGAAAACATACAGTATAATAAGAAAACGGTAGCTCCTCTTGGTATTATGACATACAAGTGAACGGTATGTGTTCACATGCCTTTCGTATTAAGTTGGCATAACTCAAAGACATATAAAGATTACCCACAGATTCCTTGAAATCTAGATTACATGATGGGATACAGAAGCAAATATTTTGTGATATAAAAATGAAGACTTATCAGTTTGAAATCACGGCCCGTACAGCGTTGATACACACACACACACATCTTAAAATGATTTGCTGCCTTATTACTATACAGTCAGTAATCTGTGTGTATGGTTACAGTAGATATAGGGAGCCTGCGTGCTTAGTAGGAAAGGAGGAGAGACAGGAAGAAGGTTTGTTACAGAAGCGACATTAATCTATTCCTCTCGGCGCTCTTTGAAGAGCAGCAGCAGCTATGACAGGCTAAATGTTTCCAGAGATGTCACATTTCCACAAAATCTAAAAAGGCTCTTGCGAGCACTCATCCTTTCATGTTTGATTGTGTGTTGGAGATCCTATGATAAACAGACGAGGGTGGTGGTTGGAGGGGGAAAGGGGGTTGGGTTGGAGAGAGGGGCTGCGGATGGGAACGCACTCCGCCGCTCGGCTCTGACTCTGCCACCGGATCCAGATGCTTTTGCAAATTACCTCTTTGTCTACTTCAGAGAGGGTTCGAAATGCAAGTCCTGAGTTAAGATCCGGGGTTTCTCTTCAGACTTCTAGGATTGCAGGGGTTGTTGCGTTGAATCTGATTAATCTGGGCCGAACTATTCCATCCACCCCTGTCACTTCTGCACTTATTGGCCCTAAAAATGCATATCCACCCTCAGACAGACATTAAACAGATGCTGCGGGGCCGCTGTGAACCATTAAGCATGTGAGATGTGGCTCATCAACGTCAAATCGGAGCACAACTGGGCAGAGCAGGTACATTTAACACCACATGTCCTCTGGAAGCCAAATATGCACTTCCTGACAGATTCCACTGTAAAAAAAAAAAAATCATACAGGAATGTAGTGGAACCAACTCATTTTTTCTCGTTAACTTAACATGACTGTACAAGTTGCTTTTATTGAAGTTAATTAAACTTAAAATTTCTACAATTTATTTTCAGAACTTTTAAACATGAGCTCTTCAAACTTTTTGACTTTTAAGATAAGTTGAATAAACTGTACAGAATTCAATTTCAACTTTCTGAAAAAGACACAATAATGAAAACAATGTAAACCATGATGAAGGTTGTTTGTTTGTTTGTTGTTTGTCAGTGTGACTGAATAGTTGTTAACTACTTAATATTTTAAGTTCATAGATCCTTTTTGGGCTGACAACTGTGGTTGAACACAATGAGACGAAAGGAAAATTTGTGCGAGCCGCATCAAAATAAACAAAATGAACTCACAAAATATCAAGACAGGAAATATGCTCACATGTTATTTTTTTTCCTTATTAAACAGAAAAATACACTTTCTGAACAAAGACGAGCTTTCATAGCCTCGCTTAACACTTCATTTAAACTGAACGCACAAAACAAAATGAAAACTCATCTTGGTCAGAACAATCAAAAGCTCTGGTTTGGTGGAAATAAATTCTTAATTCACCGCAGTGAGTGTGAAAACAGTCTAGCTACGAGAACTACAAAATATAAATTAAATTGTCCAAATAAAAATCTTCTCTTGCTTCTTTTTTTTAAGTGGTTAACATACTATTCACTGTAACTTTATCTGGGAAAATTTAAACATAAGCTCATTTGATCTAATTTCACCGTACAGAAGTAGCCATTGCTTTCACTGATGGTCTTGTTTGCTGTTGTAGGTCAAATTATGGAGGCATCAGTATTAACCTGAGACTGTTTCATAACCAGTTAAAAACTCCTTGTAGTAGCTTTAAAACAAATAATTTATTTTTTATTGTGTAGAGAAGACAAGACAAATAACAAGATGAAATGCTTGATCATCACGCTGAAATATGTTGGCCACACACACACACACACATTCTCCGTCTCTTCCTGTCTGTCTCCTCCATCTCTCTCCTCCTCATTCCTCCAAGGCTTTGTGTCCCTGTTTGTCAGTCCCGTCCCGCCGTCTTTTCCAGCGCTGCTCAAGTGTTTTGTGTCTCAACACTCTGTTAGAGAGTCATAAAATTCTTGTGGAGAAAACAGAGCACTTCCAGCTGAACCCGGGAGAAGAGGCAGTAAAGAGAATGTAAACTGAGGGCAAAGAAAACTCAAACGGAAAAAGGCAGGGAAAAATTATGTTCTCATAAAAATAAAATAATAAAAATACCAGAACAGTAGTGAAACATCTTTTCAGCATTTTTTAATAAAACCTCTTAACAAGCATGTGCATTGATGGATACAGTTTCATGACAGAGTGCCATTCACTTGTCTATGACTGCTTTAAACTGCACCAGTGCCTCCCTGCAGGCTATAATCAATAGTTTATGAATGAAAAGTCCAGATGTGATATGAAATATGAATAACATCTACAAGTATCTTGTCTTTAAACGAAAACAGTGCTCTCTGCATGAAACTTTAACCACCGGGGACACGACTCTGTGTCCTATTACATTTAGCTTATGTAGAAACAGCACTCTGGCATGCACAGATAGAATGCACACAGATGCAAAACATTTGCACACATAATCCTCCACCTCTGGGGAAGTTGGTGGCAGTCTTCTCATGGTCTGAGGATGGTGCGGTCACAGATCTCCTGGTGAGTTTGGTATGAGCCATTAGGAAGGGAAGAAGGAGGGGTGAGGGGAGGAGGGAGGGGGAGGAGGGCATTCCTGATTCCCAGCCAGGCTGATCGGCAAAAGCCTGCTCCTCACCTGTCCCACAGGCAATGCTCTGTGCAGCCAGCAGGGTGTCCTGTGACTGGCACATCTCGTTAGTGCGGGGAGGAGGGGACAAGCGAGGGTGAAATTGAGAAAATGAGGTTGGGGAAAGCGGAGTTGGTTTTGTTCTCAAGCCTGCAGCCTGTTTGCTTTGGTTTAAATCGGGAGGAGGAGCTGCAGAAATGCATCATTTCAATACATCTAACGTGACTAAGGAAGCATAACTCATCAACGAGAGCCACGTGAGAGCCATTCCTTCCTTCACTTCCCAACAATTTGGAACATGAAAGGACTTTCTTCCGGGGTAAAACCTTAACCCATAATTCATGGCACGTTTAACCCGTAACGTACAGTGCTTCCTGTCGCTGGGTGGGATCACTGGTGGATCAGAAACCAGATTCCGAACAAGGTCCCAGTCCAGTAGTTGTGTTCTTACACAGTCGAATAAACCAAACAAGACAGGCAGCAACACTTTTACCATTGTGCTTTTTGTGCTTTTTTTTTAAACCCTTGTGTTTGTGGCTGACATTGGTTTAACTTCCTCATTGTTTGTGAAATAAAAATATGAGTTGAATTACTGCATTTGACTTCTTTTTTTGGTCAAATATATATTCTATATATTGTCTTCTGACTGTATTAAAAGAAATTGTTTCATTTGATACAACTTTATTTGCAATTGTTTCTATACAACTTTATTTGCAACAGATACATTTTGATGGCGATGTAAAGCAGACCAAAATATGTTTTCTATTAACATAATAAAGACAAATTTTCAACTACTGTACTCAACAAGTTGTAAAAATGATAAATGAGATGTACCTATTAATAATTAACCAAAATGACCATCTTTCCCTTAGTCCAACATGCCTTTGTTGCCTAAACCTGCCCATAAGCAAAATATCTCCTCACTTTAACCCAATGGTACCCAAACTGGGGGGTGGGCCCCCCTTGGGGGGTACAGAACCACTGCAGGGAGGGCGTGGATGACCAGGGGGTAAATGAAATAAATGAAGTAAATGAATATGATTTATGTAGTGGGAATAAACAAGAGTTTGCTGATGCTATCACGCATCTCTATTTCACCACAATTCAACTTTGATCCAGTTTTATCAGTTGCTTCCCCAATTATTGTTAATGATTGATAATAATTGTGTGGTGCGGGAGCATCAACTTTTTTCAGCTTCTGAAGGGGGACATGCTAGAAAAAGTTTGGGAAGTACTGCGTTAACTAACATACTTTTATTGCCTAAACATACTCAACCAAAGTGTTTTCATGGCCAAAACCTGCCGAAAATGACAACATTTCCTCACAATAACCAAAGTGCTTTTGTTGCAGGAGTCATACCCTGCACTGTTGTGTTACAGTCTGGCAACCCCAACCACCTCCTTGCAAATCCAGTACGTTGTATAATTGCATTGTTTTCTCTGAATATAATACAGGCAGGAATTACATTGTCCCCACAATGTAACTATGAAAACAATCTAATCATATACAAATGTTATTTGTATGAGACAGGGTTGTAAAATATGTTTTATAAGTTATACACAATACATGTATGAACTAATGTATATTCCTTTTGTTGGTCAAAAACTCATAGACAAAGAAATGTGCAGACACCGCACAGTTGCCCCGTATGAACAGACTGTTATAAAAATCTAATAACATAAATCCAAATAGATTTATTTGGGGTTTCGGAGGGGCGGTGGTACATAAAAAGTACTATGAAAACCAATCACACATGTCGAGAATATGATCCATTGTATTTTTACATGTTTTACAGCTGAGGTCTCTGAGATCCCACACAGGATTACGTAATGCATCGTGTTCTGTAGCAGAACTTTGGAAACATGTCATCAGTTCAAAATCATGTCTATTAGCAAATCTCATACGAGTCAGAAAAGTCATGCAGCATTAAGGAGAGAAAAACAATGTTAATTTTTGTTTCTTGAGTGGGTAAAGGGGGGTTCAAAAAGGGACTGCAGGACCCCTAACAAAACAAATAAAGGGACGGCTAACCCTCAGATCAAAAATATATATAATGTATCCATATTTTTGCTCTGTTCTGTAGTGCTGTTTATACGTCTAGATTGTTTTGGTGTGAGCTGCAGGGTTTTGGAGATAGTGGCCATAGAGATGTCTGCCTTCTCTCCGGTATAATGGAGCTAGATGTAACTCGCCAAAAAGAAGACGAGGAAGAAGAAAATTCAAAAATTCAACGTCTCTTTTCAGAATTTATGACCCAGTTACTCAAGGTAATCCACAGACCTTGTTGTGAGCAGTTTCATGTATTGACTGCTGTCTTTCCATCACTTTCCACTTTCCACTTTCCATCACCGTGCAGAGAGAGGCAGGCATCTACTCACGGATGAGAAGCTTGTGTTTGTACATAGGATGAAACGTTAACACCACTGAACTAGCTAGCACCAGGGGCAGTTCTATACCAGTTATACTCGGGGAGTCTGGGACCACTTGTTTTGTCTGAGGGGCACATTTGACCCAGGTAGAACACAAGGTAACAGTGTTGTCCGCCCCCCACCCCAGAAGTGGTTAGTCTCTGGCTAGCGTGTTATATGGCTGGTTGAATGGGGTGAAGTGTGTTGTTCAATGAATTAAATCAGAAACAGTGCTCATAATGTTGATCTTGGCAATTTGTAACTTACAGATCGATGAACATGTGGAGGAATATTCTGTGGCTGCATGCTTGTGTATTTTCTAGACCCACTTTTTCCTGTGCAGAGTCATCAAAAGATTGGATTCAGAGAAACACACAGCTGGAGCTTTGAGTTCACCTGCACGTCTGGACCGTGGGAACAAAGCGGATCACCTGCAGGAAACCCACACACACAAACACAGACAGCACACGCAGACTCCACACAGACCAGCACCGAGCAGTTTCAAACTGTCCCCTCAAAAACATTCTCTCCTCTGCATAATGTAATGGTTTGTCCTTGTCTGAAGACGAGAGCCCCCTGATAGCCATAATATACAGTCAGCCATGACTCTTTGGCTTGAGTTCCTGGACTCAAACTGAACTTGAGTGCATCTGTGCACAGTAAACTTTTCTGTTTTCTGTTTAGTCTGGCCGCAGCATTCTACCAAAAGATTTTGAAACTAGAAAAAAAAGAAACAGAAAAAGAAAAACGCACTTCCCCTAGACTGGAAACCTCGTCCAAAAACTGTCCAACTGGTTGAGAATGTAAGCGAAAAGTGCAGAATGAAATAGCGGAGAAAGGCATTGCATCTATTAATTTGTGTCAATAAATGCATGAATTTACAGACATGTCAATTTTACGAGCCTCTGGCCGGAGTGCCAACGCTTTCCACTAACAGCGAGTTGGCCAAATAAAATGGCTCAACTGTTTATGATTGACTGCTCCCAGGAACAACAGTTAAAGTTTGGCATACTGCGGCTGCCTACCTAAAGCCATTTTTATAGTGTGTGTGTGTATGCATGTGTGCGCACGTTTAATACTATTTTAAACATCTGTTCAGAATGATTTAATTTTTTTTAATACATATGTGATACAGATGCACAAGTTTCCACACATAATTCAGATTTCACTTCTCTTCTCAAAATGAAACAACTTATCATTAAACTTCCAGATCTGAGCTTGTAAAGAAAATTACATGAGCTATTTGAAATCGATAACAGAACCCCCTCACCACCCCACCCCACCCCTGCACAGAAATGAGCGGGTCTGTTGTGGTCGGCTGTTTGCTGATTTATTGCCCTTATATACTACTGTGTGTACTTAACTTGCCTCGGAAAACATGTGGATAGAAGTTACAGCTCCTCTCTTTTTTTTTTTCTCCCCCTCTCACACAGACCACATTGTGCTCTTCACCAATCATATCGCGGGGTTTGCAATGTCATTCGAAGTGGGAACCCTTGTAGGAGGGCCCGAAGTGAGGGTGGGTGGGGTGGGGTGGGAGTTAGTTCTTAGCCAGACACTAGGCTGAATAAATAAACCCGGAAACATTAAAAGGCCTTTTCCCCTTCACCTTTGAACTTGTGCATTAGATTGTGTAAACACACATCGAGACATTTGGACACAGCCTGTCCTGACACTGTGCTACACACACTGGTGGTTCTTCCTCCTCTGCAACTGCAGATCGGCCCTCTTGTTTGTCTGTATGGGAGGGCAAATGCTCAAGCATAAAAGCAATAACAAGTATTTATGTGAAGAAAAGTAGGATTTTGTCCAGTGAGAACCTATTACACAGTCGTTGCATCCTCACAGCAGTGATTCCCGAGAGTTTCCGCTTGGGATGCCTTCAGAATTAAGCATCTTTTTGCAGCCCCTTGTCACTGGTGACACTTTATATTGCTTAACGAGAGAGGACTCTTGTTAAGTAAAGTCTTAATGTTGGGAACGACTGCTGCACTGTATGTACTACAAAGAATTTCTCCTAATATTTTGCAAAAAATGCATGTCTCAATTAAACTCTTATTTTCCATTTTAAAGGCATAGCATGCAGAATTTTCTTTAAAAAAAAAAACAATGTAAAGACTCATAAGAATAATCTCCCTCAATTATCATATATGACTGACTGGAAGTGTGTGGTGGTGTCTGTATTGGCAAAGACTTTGCCCTCTGCCTGTATTTTCTTATTTTCTCAATATTGGTTTTGTGCATGGGACACTTTACCAACCCAAATTGTTGGTATTTGACATCCTGGGTATGAGACTCAACAATCAACTATCTTTCTGCAAACAGTAAACTGTCCAGCTCTCAGGTTTATTTCTTGAAGCATAAAAAGACAATGCATGTCACCGCACAAGTTGAAACAATCTAGCTTGAGTTGAGTTTTTCACTTATTTTAAAAAATATGACTTTTGAGCTACAGCCCTTAAGATTTCAGTCCTGGTTCCAGGTGGTGGCAACAGCAAGTGCAGTTTAATACAGCAGAAATAACACATACAGAAGTTGGTTGCAATGCTGAACTGATTTCATGCTGTGATAGTGTGTGTATTGTCCAACACAACGAGGCACAATAAAGTTGGTGACCTTGCGAAGGAGTTAGAGGTGTGCACTCTTGTGCCTGCGTTTCACCAGTTGAATGCTCTTAATGTGAAGCAGGAGCAGTTGGAGGAGAGTTAAATGGGTTAAAAGTAGCAGTAACTTAAAGGTCCAATGTGTAAGATTTATGGGGATCAATTGGCAGAATATGTGATATCACCTTAAAATAAGAATTGTTGTTTTTTGTCTTTATTACCTTAGAATGAGTCCTATCTATGAAGGGTGGTTGCACCACCATGTTTCTACAGAAACTCAGACAGAACAAACCAAACAGTAGAACTGCATATAGCTTTTTGCGTTTTTTTTGTTTTGTTTTG
>JAJHUR010085246.1:0-35644 GCA_027495735.1 Lutjanus campechanus | reverse complement strand
TTGTTTGTTTTTGGGTTTTTTGCAGGTTTTGTGGCCAGTGCTCCTCGGCCAGAGGTCCTCGCCACTAGGTGCTCCTAAATCTTACACGCTGTTCCTTTAACATTAGCAATACATTAATACAGCTCACATCTGTAGAAGAGCGAACACTAAAAAGTGAGGCTGATATCAATTAGATAAAATCACTTTAGTAACACTTTCTATTACATTATTTCCTGAATCACTCTCGTGCAGGCAGGAAAATTAAATGTGGCAAGGGGGTGGCGGACTCTGCCACTGTCAGTGGTAGGTAATTACAGAATGTAAATACATTGAATGGCTACTGCAGAAAAATGTCAGCCATGCACAGTATCAAAAAAACAGGGTTTGATTTCATGAAAGTCTTGAGGATTATAACTTTGAAGACTAAATTACAGAAAAAATAACTGGATTAAAAGATTAATTTATTGTACAATGTAGGCTACACCCAAAAATACATTTGCACATGCTCGGATTGGATTTTAAATACAATTTGACAATGTGTTTTTGAGTGCCCTTTGGTCTCAGTTTAGGTTGGCGAATGAACACAGACATTTCAGCAGTGCCATATTTAAGTAGACAGAGGATGAGGTTACCAGTGTGTACTTCTCAGGAACTACCTGGGTGGGCAGAGAGGAGAGAAGTTTGCAAATGGGCAGTCAACACGCACACACTTACACACACGCTGGGCTAGAAGAGGAGAAGGGGACTAGAGTGGGAATGATCTGAGGCTGAGCGCTTCACCTCATGGGGATCATGTTTTTGTCTGAGACGAGTCCTTATGATGTGACTATGCAAACATATTACCCACATTATTTTTAAAAGTACACACTGATTAACCCAAATTGAGGAGACTGTCATTATCAAACTTTCCATAACAACTCCAAAGGCAAAAACAAAACAAATGAAGTGGTGCGGTGACAAAAAAATTGGATTAACTCGACATTCCGCATTTAAAAAGTACCTGCTCTGGCCACCAAAACCTCATTTTCTCATTCGTTTGTCCTCAACGAGTAATGCTTCCCTCATGCGTGCGTACAGTACGTGTCTGTGTCTGTGTGTGTTCGTGCCTGACGGTGTGTGTCAGCGTGTTTGTGTGCATATGACCTGCATTATCCTGCTTTACTTTGGTTACAGAGTCCTCTAGGTTTTTTGACTCAGGAGCTTGGAGCCCCGAGGCGGACAGCAGGGGTTCCATACTTAGTTTCCTGTAAAAAATACCTCCGCACTCCACATCCTAATTAATGTGAAGGGCATGCCCAAGATCCCTATAAAATCATACAAGACTATACCAATTTCCTGGTAGCTTGCTCGCTACATGTGCTTCTTGTTCTTCAGCATAAGAGTTTCCTTCCCTGCAAACCCCATGAAGATTTATACACCACCACCACCAGCCTCACTCCCCCCCCACCTTCATTCTTCTCTTTTCTAGCATTTTCCCTCAATGTGATTTGTACGTTATAACACAATACACAGAGATTAGACTTTCTGTCCCTTTTACTCTGAAATAAAACATGAAGATCTCATGAAAAGCGACTGTCAGGGCAACATGAGAAACACATGGCGTCTGCTGGTTGAATGAGGAACTGGCTCAAATCATTTGACTTGGGAACGAGTACAAAAGTTTGTGTGCGTGTGTGTTTCTCTAAATCTATGAGTGTGTGTGTGTATGTGTTTGGGATTGTGTGATTGTGTTGGTGAGTTGGTGATGAGGTATAGGAGGCCCAAAAACAGACTTATTGAAAATTATAAAGAAACACAGACTGATTGCATGCACGGCTGCACCCCAACACTCAGAAGCAGTAACGAAGCCCTCTGTCTGAAACGTAACAGATCCCACTAAACACACACACAACTACACATGAACACAGACGTTAGCACTTACACAGAGCATGCATACTAACCTCTATAACACTGTTACCACGTTTTTTGTATGTGTCTGTTGTATGACTGTCAGTGGATAATCTTTCATTTCCCATGGTTCATTATGGGCACTGCTCCCTCCGGGTTGGGAGTGAGTTGCTGCCCCAAGCGATGGAGTTTAAGTATCTCGAAGTCTTGTTTAGAAGTGACGGTATGGATGGATTGGTGCAATGTCCGCAGGAATGAGGCTGTCTTGGTGAAGCAGAGCCAGCTTTTGATTCACCAGTCAATCTACATTTCAACCCCTGTTGTCATGAGTGAGGGTAGTAACATGGTTGCAGATACAAGTGGCTGAAATGAGTTTTTCTTAGCAAGGTTGCTAGGCTTGAAGGGGGCTCGAAGTAGGTGAAGAGCTTGCACATCCGGAGGGAGCTCAGAATAGAGCCGCTGTTTCCACATGTTGAAAAGAGCCAGCTGAGGTGCTTCGGGTTTCTGATTAGGATGCCTTCTGAACACCTACCTTGGGAGGTTTTCTGTCCAACCGGGAGGAGACCCCCAGGTTAGACCCAGAACTTGCTGGAATGACTGCATATCTCAGTTCTTTCAAAGTTCCCTATATGACTTTAGGGAGGTGCTCCATTTTGGTTATTCTGTGGTCACACTGCAACTTTACAAAAAGACCATTTGGGATGTTACATGACAGTGAATTCTTTAAAGGGTTAGGGCAACTTCCTGAATGACGGGATGGTCATCACATTGTGACCATCCATGAACTCTCTGTTTCTGGGAATGTTACAAGGTGACATCCGAGTGGGGACGTTCTTAGAATGTGCTGGAAGAGTCCAATTTCTATCAAGGGAACATTTTCCTAACCATGAACTTTCCCCAATCTTTACTGAGTATTTTAGTTGCATAAACATTAAATTCCATCATTTCTTCTTTCCTGTTCCTGATCTTAACCATACCTCCTTTATCATATGCATATATGGTAGTAAGTGAGAATATGAAAGAGTCATTGGATGAAAGATTGTATTTATTTCTATATTTGGGATTTTGTAGTCATCCGATGTAGTCCTCTTGTCTGGCAATGGGATTGGGGAGTGACAACCTACAGTATTTATATTGGTGACCACCAATAGAGTTTGTTTTAATTCCATTATTAAAGGCAAGCCCATAATTTGCTACTCCACTCAATAATTGTACCTTTAAGAAGTTATCCAAACTTGATCAAGAAAAATGATACCTAGAAACACATCATTCTGGAAATAACCTAAGATGTCATGTCCAATTTGAAGTGTTCGAGATGTGTAAAAGCCAGTAAGAACAAACTGCATGCTGAGGATTTCAAACCTCTGATAACATGTATTACATCTGTAAAGTGTGATGTTATTGAACCTCAGTTTCCCTTTGATTGGGTTGGTGTTGATGACGCAGGTACAGTTGTTTTCTCACTGATGCCAACAAACAAGTATAGGATGTTGCTCTTGTAATTCACATAAAAATATTCCCAAGTGCAGCTTTATAACAACATGACTTTAAATGGTTTGCCTGGTTGTTTCCAAGTTCGTCATCAAGGATCGAGTATGGTAATGACCAACACTCGCTCATGGCTTTTGCTTTTATGGCAGCCGGGATGAATCATCTCCACTCACCAAAGTCCTTTACACAGACCAGGTCCCAGTTCAAGGAATGTGTGTGAGTCACTGCCGCTCATCGGACAACTGTCTACGGCTTGCCTGCAGCTTCTCTCCCTGATCACTCCCTGGAGACCCATTCAATCAAACCCCCATATATTTTGTAATTAACTTTAACTGATGACTTTATGCAATAGTTGTGTTTTACTGTCTCCTTTAAATGCCATTTATCATCCTCTAGGTTTGGAGGTCCGAGAAGCGAGACCCTCCCATCGGCTGAGCCAGTAAGGTCCAACTGAGCCTGTACTGAGCCTGTGACCCTGCTACCCACCCGCCCCACACCCAACCTCTTTCTCTCTCTCAGGGTGTCTTATGACTGACCAAGACAGTTTTATTAGCCTCCGACCAACCCGGCAGGAAAGGGGGAGCTTTTGCGGGGTCTTAGCAAACACGCTGGCAGTCGAGGAAACAACTGGCAGAAACAAGGAGATTTTCACGGAGAGATTGATGACGGAGCAGAGGGAGGATTGATAAGCAAAATGCCGGGTGGGGGTGAGGGAGTTCTGAGGTCAGGGGACATGAGGAAACAGTGGCTGGAGTGAATGAGAGGAAAAGGTGGAGATGCACCTCATAAAGTTGTTTTCAGCGTGGAAATAGCTTGTTTTTAACACCTCACTCAGCTAAAAGCAAGGTTGAACTTAAAGTTCCCATGAAACGGGTAGCAAAGAGCTTATTCCTTGCACATTTCCTGTAAAAAAAATAGGCTGCTATTAAGGGACTTGTTGCAGACATAAATTAGTATTTAAAAAGTCTTTTTCCCCATAGACGTACATTGTGAAATAAGTGGCTTTACTTTTCACACAGTCTCACAGTCTCCACAAAATAACTCATTGCAATCATTTTATCCCATTAGCGCCACTCAGGTGAAGGAAGTCTCTACTGCACGTGCTCAATGGGCCATGTGGAAGCATACACGGAAACTGGATTCATGCAGCACTGAATAATTCACATCGGAGCGAACTTAGACCCACCTCCAATGCGGTGGCCAGTTCTCCTTCATACATCCATGGCTCCCCTAACATGTAGCTGTAGTGCTCTGTGTATGTACTAATACTATGAGTACTATGTATTCATATTGACAGGTTTGATGACAGGAATATAGTACAGAGGTGTTTTTTGGGCTGGGTTTTGGTCCTGGCACTGCAGGGTTAAGTCATGGGCAACTGAGTTAGCAGCAGTTGGCCATTAGCTACTTTAGCAACATGTAAAACTATCTTTCTCTCAGGAAACTCCAACCTTGGTACTGTCATTCTTTGGGGTTGTGTTACGTCCTGGTCCAGTTGTATTCACTGGGAGGCTGCTACGCCTGGTTCCTAATGCCAACGGTTATGGTTAGCAACTTAAACAACAACTAAGCTGTTAAAGCTATCTGTCCATCAGGAAACTCTGTAACTAAATGACAAAAAGTTGAAGCTGAGCAGTTGGAGGACATCAGAAGGGAAACCAGAAAACAATTTTCTCAATAACCTATGATCCAGTTTCACCCAAATCAGTGAATTAAGTTATAAACTTGTGCTTTTGTACAGTCCCAGAAGTACTCCAGTCCACTCTGGTGAATGGATGTATTCTGCTCCCATGCTCCGCTGTGCATACTTGTCAACTCTCCCGATTTTCCTGAGAGAGTCCTGTTTTTAATTGTCCTCTCCCGGTTTCCTCCCGGAGGCTCAATTCTCCCATATTCTCTGATTTTATGACAAATTTCTGGCACTCTAGCTACAGCATGTATGAGCCCTATGACTCTAAAAGTCTACTGTTTCCACCTGGACAACAATACAGAAACAACAAATGCTGTTGCATGACGCAGAGATATAAAGAGAGAAATGGATAGTACTAAAGCAAATTTCAGACATCCTGGACAGAAAAATTCTTGTTTCTTCTGAAATGTTTTAAAGGAAAGGGGCACTTTTTTTCCCTAAAAGCAGCCTAACTAACATACCCTTAGAAAATATCTATATTTTTTTCTATGTTATCGTAATCAAATTTGAAATTTTTCACACTAGTGTCACCTATAGATCATTGGAAGGCATCTATTTGCCAAAAAAGTAATCCTTTTTTCAAAATTTTCATTCTTAATTAAACTCATAATTGTATGGAGGAGGACCCCTACACCCCCTGCTTTGGTTTCAAAATTTACCCTACTTTTGTGGTCTGAAGGTTGGCAAGCATGCCGCTGTATCATAAGCGAGAAAGGGTTTCATTGGATGCAAATTTAGTTGTTTGCCAGGAAAAGACAACTCTGACATACCATTAAAATTACCCCAGAACACCTAAAAAACCTTTTTGTGCTTGTGGGGCCAAATGCTGGTGTGTAGATGACATATAGTGCGAGACATAAGTGATAAAACCCCTTAAACATTGATTCTGACTTGATGGGAACTTGAAATGTAGAATACTTTACCTTCACAATATATTTTTGATGATAAAAAGGGCACCAGCGGTATATGGTGGGGCAAAGGTGTGCAGAAAGTTGTGATGCACTTTGTAACATTTTGTTAACTCGAAGGGCACTCTAGAGGGCATTTTACCACATTTTGTCCACTAGAAGGTCACCCTGAAGGGCACCCTATCACATTTTGTCCAGTGGAAGGACACCCTAGTGGGCACTATATCATGTTATGCATACTGGAAGGGCACGGTAGAAGGCACTTTGTCATGTTTCATCCTCTGGAGGGGCATCCTAGTGAGTGCTTAGATAGATTTTCTCCACTGGAAGGGCACTCTAGAGTGCACTTCATCACGTTGTCTCCACCGGAAGTGCACCCTAATGGACACTTTATCACATTTTGTCCACTGGAAGGACACCCTAGTGGGCACTTTATCATGTTTTACTCTCTGGAGGGGCCCTTGAGAGGGCACTTTATCACATTGTCTTAGACCACTCTAAAGGGCATTTATCATGTTTTGCCTACCATAGGGGCAGCCAAGGGGACATTTCTGCAGCATTTCTTCAACATGGGGATACCTGGGTGCAACTGCCACCCCTGCCCAGTCCACCAGTGTTTATTGCCTTTAAGAAGTATTTTTTTTACAACCAACAAAATAACCAGATTCTGAAGAAAAGACCAAAGCATCGACAGGGTCATGAAGGAGCAAAAGTAATGTTCAATGCGCGCCTGTTATTTCCATACAAAAACAGAGCAGTCTTTACATGCCGATGTCACTCCACACAGTTACACGAGCCAAACAATAACCGCTGCTGCCAAGCTGGCTGCTGCTTTTACCAGTTTGTCCCCAGATGTCTGGGCAAGTGATGTGACTCCCTGAATATCCCCCTTTATCCGCTTTCCTTCCCAGGTGCTACTGGAGGTCCCTGATACACAAAAAAGCGACCCGGGCCAGGCAGCATATGCAGTCAGAGCGCTGACGAGTCTGTGTGCAGTCAAAGGTTAGATGTTCCAGAGGCCTTTAATCAAGAAATGTTCTCAATTTCCTCCCTGCGTGTTCCTCTTCTTGACCTCTGGTCCTCATAGTAAAGCCAGACGTGTACTGTAACACCCAAGACAACGCGACTCTTTAATCTTCTGCCCCTCATTAGAATTACTAATACGTCTGCGGCTGACGAAAGGTGTGTGACTGCATACACTTGCATGCATGCCTGCGTGTGCGTCTCCGTTTGGAAGAGTAGGGAGGGAATACTTGAATAACAGCCTAATAAATATCAGGGGTAGGTTTATTGGTTTTGAAGCATATTTGCCGTTTGTTGGGAAACACTAAACCGAGGAAGGTTCCTGGCAAAGTGGCAGGGTGGTGCTCTTTTCTGGGTCGTGGAGAACGTAGAGGAAATCTACTCTGACATTAACAGGCTGCTATAGGAAGTGTTTTTGGATTAAATTAGCATGGCATGAGAGGTTGGGCGCTCAGAGCCAAGGGTGAGGGCACTAGTGTGAAGAAGGTTGGAGTTAAGGGGTCCACAGGGGCACTTTCGCCCCCGCGCGATGGGGTGAAGATGATACCGGGGCAGGGGATCAGATGGTGCAGAAGGTGCCGGTGCAGCTGCAATCTCTGTCAGAGGTTTCATTATGCCCCGGGCAGCAGGGTGCGTCACCAGTCACAGATGACAGAGCTGCAGGATGAATCATGGGATGGATGAACGCCGAGACTTGCCGGGTTTTTGAGATGTGGGGGAAAACGCGGATAGGGTTGGGGTATGGGCGGGGTGGTGCTTGTTGTTCATTTAAAGCCTCTTTAAAACTCTTAAGTTCTGGCATCACGAAGGTGTTCGCCCAAGGGAGGATGCGTGACGGTGAGGGCACAGGTTCCCCTACTGCCAACAGTAAACTCTGCAGGAGACGTTGTTCTCCAGCGCTGTTTTAGTGTGTGTGTGAGAGTAAAAACACCAAACATATTTTGTCCCCAGTGACCAACAACATCATGACGGGAACCGTGTAAGGAGAGAGTGGCTTTTGGCCCTACTGTAAGAGACAGCAGTTACCAAGGGGTCATTAGATAAACCTGAGGGGCCTCAAGAGAATCCACAATGCAGGGACACATACAAAATCGTTTATTTTTCCTGACATTTATTGAAACGTTGCATGTTTCTTGTTAAAACTGGAGACTTTCACCTCTTCGGGCCTCTGAAAGTTATTCAAATGAAAAAATGTGAGCAGAAAAACATCACTCTTCACTGGAACCACTCACACCTCATTGACGTAATGCAACATATGATGGGCTAGACAATGCCTCATTCTGCACTTATTCTGTATGTGGTTTTGCATGTTTTAGGTCCTAGAGATCCCATATTGTACTTCCAAATACGTAACATTATTGCTGACATTTTTATGAGCCACATTATAGGTTTTAACTTTGATGTCTTACTTTCGAGCTAACCACCTCGGTTATAAAAACCCTTTGACTCGATAAGTAACCCACTACATTGTGTTTACACGTTCACTAATACATCAGCATCCTTTGTGTTTTCCATTTTAAATCACAGTTTTACAGCTTTCACCTCTGTTCTTCAACGGGTTATTTCATCTTCTCTCAGTGATTCAGATTGAAACTGCAACTTCCAACAAGACTCAAACTGAAATTGGCATGTTTTCAGCAAATGCACTTCAGCTTCTTTTCAGCTATATGCAACGAATGAACTTTAAAAGGCATTTTAACTTAAAGGGACAGTTCACCCAAAAATCAATCAATACATATATTTTTCCTCTTACCTGTAGGGTTATTTATCCATTTACATTGTTTAGTATCGGCTGTTGAGATGTCTGTCTTATCTTCAGTATAATAGACCTAGATGGCACTTGGCTTGTGGTGCTTAAAGCTCCAAAAAATGTACTGTATGTATGAACTACTTCCTGTCTACTAAATTGCACCTGCCAACCGTATCATTGCACAGAGGGAAGCGTGCATCTACTCATGCACGAGAGGTTACGTCTCAGCCAAGGACGACATGAAGGTTTAAGTCCTGTGATGCCATGAACACGAGCCTCTGATCCACGAGTAGATGCACACTTTCCTTCTGTGCAGTGATACAGTTCACAGATGTATGGTAGAAAGATGGTGAATTCTGGAAAGAGACATTGCTGTAGAATCTTTTCAATTTTTTTTGGCACTTTGAACACCACAGGACTAGTGTCATCTAGTTCCATAATATTCAAGCTCTCTCTACGGCCGATATCTCCAAAATTCAGCAACTCACATCAAAACAGTCTAGATCAGGGGTGTTAAACTGCCGGTCTGAGATTGAGACCCCTGATTTAGATTTATATAACACGCACTGCACGCCAGAGAAAAATATGCAGTTTTGATTTTGGGGTGAATTGCCCCTTTAATTTTCTTCAGAGGATTTCTTTTCTATTCAGTATTGCAGCTAAGATTTTGGCAGAATAAAAGCACCGCAATTATGAGCTATAATGTCTGGAAAATGGATGTTGTTAAAAGAATAATTAGAATTTGATTTGAATTTTTCCATCCAAAGATTGGCCTGCGTGGCTATGTTTGACAATAAAATACTTAAAAATGAAAATTCCTAAGACAAACCTGCAGTAGAAGGATATTTTACTCCCACTGTTGCATACCTACACATGGACATTCCATACCCAGATGTTTGTACCTGCACAGTGCTGAGTGGCTCCTGTGACCAGGTGACTTCCTGACCTCCATAATTTATTGTGCTTTACAGCCTGTGACTTGGAGAGAAACTTTCATTTTTTCTCCCTGAATTTGGAGAAGAAGGAGGGAAGTGGGTTTCAGCTCTTTGTCCTTGAAAGAGGGTCACAAAACCTGGAATGCGCAGGAAGGAAGTCACAGAAGCAAGGCTATCTGTACTCACCCCCTTCCTTTGCCTCCCTCCTCCTTTGTTTCCCGCTCCTTCTCTTTCTGATAAAGGGGGGGAAAGGGATGATGGAGCAATGAATAAGTAGAGCCCTGGGGGTGGGAGTCTGTGTGTATGAGTGCACATGTGTGTGCACGCACGTATGTTGTGGGAGGGTTAAGCGTTTCAGAGGCGGCGGCGGCGGTCTCCCCTCTCCGGGCTGTCTCTCATCACACCGTTGACCCCCCAGGAAGCTTTAGATGTCCGTCTGGCTTCATAATTCTCTTATCGAGCTAATCTGGGAGATAAGGAAGGGGGAGTTGAAAGTGTAAACCCAGCACCGCCGCACTGGAATCCAGTTGCAGCGGCTTCATTCTTTACCTGCCTGCCTGGGAGACTTGTTAACTTTGTGTGTGCTGTGCCCATGTGTCCATTGCACAGAGTTGGGAAGTAACTAAGTACAAATACTTTGTTTCTGTGTTACTTGAGCATTTATTTTCCTGACAACTTTTTAACTTTAACTCCCTACATTTAAATATCTGTACTTTCTACCCTTTACATATTCAAAACATGCACATTACTTCATTTTTAATGTATTTTGAGGAGAATTATTTATTATTTCTCTTTTGCGTCAATGTGTGCTGCCCTCCAACATCGAGCCTGAGTGCAACCTAAATGGATGAGACAGTAACAAATAGAAAAGATGATTTCTAGATGATTTCAGTGCATATCGCGTACGAAAAACGTAACGAGGAGAAAACATTGTAAAAGATGTAACAAGACATAATAAGATTTAACATGACAAAAACAACAAAAAGATGTAACAAGATGAAAACAACAAAAAAGACATAATAAGACAAAAACAACATAAGACTACATAACAAGATTGATACAATGTAACAAGACCAACAAGATGAAAAGACTTAACATGACAAAAAAGAAAGATGTAACAAAAGATGTAACAAGACAAAAATGACGTAAAAGACATAACAAGACCCAACAATACAAAAAAAGACAAATGCATAAAAGATGTAACAAGACAAAAAGACACGACAAGACAAAAACAACATGACAAACACAACAAGACCTACATGACGTAACAAGGTGTAACAAGACAAGACATAGATGACATAAACGAGAAGACGAAAAAGGTGAAAAGGACACAATAAGACAAAAGTTAAAAGACCTAACAAGACAAACAAGGCATAAAAGACATAAAAGGATGAAACAGTCGGAGAGGGAGTCTCGACCGTAGAGTTAAGGTGAAGTTCAGTTAGCTTTGGACAGAAACAGCTTGTTTAAATGTCCATCAGATGGCGACTTTTACTTTTATACTTTGAGTACATTTCAGATTCTGCACTTTTTCTCTTTTATTTTATTGAATAAGTTGAATTTGAGCTTTTCCTAAATTTTTACACAACTATCTTTACTACTACATGAGTAAAGAATGTGAGGAAAGAATGTGTGTACTTTTGCCACCTCTGTCATTACACTGCTCAGAGACTATGAGCGTTTTTGTTTGTTTCTACTGATATGGTTGCCCCCCACATGCAGGTCTGCTGGAGTATGATTGATCTGGGCAGAGGTAGTGGTCACATCCTGAACTGGAGTTGATTTCCTCTCCTCCCCAAATACAGACCTGGTGTTTATCATGGGCTCAGTGTCATGTTTGTATGTTTTCATAGATCAGCGCTGTTATAGGAGGTGGTAGAGGAGGGGAGAGGAGGAGGTGGGATTGAGGGTCTGAGAGGAGGAAGAGGAAGGGAAGAAAGAAAGAAAAAAAAGAGAGAGAGAGTCTGAAATCAGAGAGTGTCTTTCCTTCTTCCAGGCATAAATCTCCAGGCAGACGGAGCGGATGCAACCACTCGGGGAAAGTGCTAATTAACTGACTGAGGTCGAAAAGTTTTGGATCAAACCAGCAGATTTATACAAGATGCTCTTAGAACTAGCAGATGTGCTGTTTGTTTTAAGCTAGCTGACGTTGTAGAAGTACAGTAACTTGGAGAAGAAGTCAAGATGAGCGCTCAGTTAGACTTTAAACTTTACTTTAATTTAAAAATGAACGCGCTACACTGTGAATCAAGTTTATATCAAATTATAAATCAATCTTGGGTCTTATATGTATAGTTTTAGACATCATACGATAGAACTATCATGATAACATTGTACTCACCAGGTTTGTCACAAAGATCAACACAGGAAAATGGAAATGTGCCAGTCAAATCAGATTTGGCTGTTCAATACCAATATTCAATGATTCAGTCTTTGTTTTCAGTTCACTTTGTCATCTGTGATGTGAAAACATCAGATTTCTATAGTTCAGTTCTAAAATCCCAGCGCACCATGGAGCTTCTCCCTGCGGGCTGCTGCAGCGCGTCAGTAGTAGTAAGGGCTTATTTCAGCCAAAACCAGAGTTGGTGATTGTTGGAACAATGGAAAAATGAACAAAGACAGTGTTTGGTGAGTTTTATTTGGTTTCTGTTGAGTTTGAATGAAGCTGATGGTGATAATCTTAATTATGCTTGCCGTTGAGAACAAGAAAACAGCTGTTTCTGGCTGAATTAAGTGTATCTTACTCTGTGAAAAAGATCTCTCACTGTGGCGATCCTTTCCATAATAATGTTGTCAGACACTTAGAATAATAACTTTGCTTGTTGCCCATTTGATAATCTGACCACTTTTCATTATTGACGTGTTGCACTTGACACTGTGTTCCAAGACAGCAATACTTGAAAATTGAAATACTGTCCAAAACAACCAAACAAACCAAAGACTCACACTGAATTAAACTGGAACTATCCTTTACTTTGTGGTTTCTTGTAAGTCCATGTTGTGGGCTGCGCGGACACACCTGTATGCATTATACTGTATATGGTTGTGATAGATGTTGTCCACTTTAATGTGGATAATATTATGGGATAAAGCCTCTATTTCTGATCATTTTGGAAGATGTTTTTTGCAGTAAAAGAAAAAAAAAGATCCTCTGCCCACACTTCACCCAGTGTGTGTGTGTGACTGCAGGCTGTTGAGTGTTTTCCTCTGTGCTGTACATGCTTCACACTCTTCCTGCCCTCTGTGTAATTTGCCAGAGTAGTTTCCTGTGCTCCACCGTTCTGAATCACTGGCTGGCTGCTCCGCCAACAGCAGGATGACGTGGTTTCAATAATAGATGGCTTCTTTTTGGGTAATTAATAATCAAAGGTGTAATTTAGATACCCCGGGCTTACAGGGCTCTTAATAAAGTTTCATACTCCCATACTCCCTCGGGCCATATGACTCATGCGCTGAGCGTGGTTTTGGTTTGTATCATTCTGTTATACTGTATACTGTCATACTGTAGGCTTAATTTAACTCTGGTATTCTCTTTTGAAGATGGTGGTGATAAATATTTTATTTCTGAGACGCTGAACACCTGTCGCTCTGTTTTCTGTGAAAACCCCCCCTGAAAACCCCTCATGGTCATGATTTACTGGTGACATTTTCAACCCTCTCGCCGCATCCGTCTGTCTCCTCTGCCTTCTTCTTCCTGTGCAGCGTCTTTTGGCCGAGCTTTAGATTATAGAGCAGGCCGGCTGGAGCTTCTCAGGGATATCACAGGAATTGAGTAATCGCATGGCATGACAAGATCCTGCCCTCTAATTATCCTCCGCCAATGTTTGCTGCGGCCGCTATTTTCCCCCCGTCTTTGTTTTCTTTCTATACATTTTTTTCTCCCGCTGCCGTGTTGTCACTGTCTCGCCCCTTTCATCTGTGCTCTCAGCTGATTGTGGGATGGTGTGAATTGGAGGGTAGAGCATGTTCAATGACCAAATGACATGCCATCACTTACACGCCACTCTCTTCCTTCATGTAATGACTCTTCAAGGCTTTAGCCACGTCCCCGCAAGCAAAACAGGCTGGCTGTGCCCTCATTCCCGACACTATTTAATCTCTGTGATTCATATCTGACAAGTCAAAGCATAAAAGCGTGCTCACCGTAAAAGGTGAGCATGCTCAGGTATGCACGACATGGAAGTTGTAATTTGCTGGGCGATTCTTCCAGTGTTAATTTTCACTTTTATTACAAAATATTTGCTAATGCAACAAAACTGGGTTGAACACGGGGTGAGCAGGTGCACTTGAGTTTAGCTCCCGATTGCTGCTCAACTTCTACCTGTTCACCTTTGCTGTATTCTTGAGGTGACTCCTCATTCATCATTGCGCACAAGTCAGAAAGTTGCTGGACACCAAAACTGCCAATAAAAGACACCTCTGAAACAAAACTGGGCCCCAAACAAGAAGGCTGGAGACAAAGCTTTGGTGAGCTGGGTGCTAAACCTGCACTACTAGATTATCTCAAGAGACTTTATTTAGTATTTCTTGCCTATATGACACAAGCTGTGCATTCAGCCCTAAAAAGAGACCTTGAAGACGCTTTGTCAGGGTTGAAGATGGCCTAAATGGCCACAGTGACAACCTGGTGAGTGCAAAGGCTGCCATAGCCAGAGTTAAATGCATCTTTGAAAGGAAAGCTAGATGACATTACAATAAGGTTGTGGAGATCTGAGAATGTCTGGAACTTGGAAGGTTTTGAACCTGTCAAATTTATGTCTAAGTTTTTTGAGTAGGTGTTGGACACAGATTTCTTCCCAAGACCCTCATGCTTTCACCTTCCCACCGAGTAGGACCTATACAAACCAGCGGCCTGGAAGCCAAACAAACAAGACCAAGAGTTTTCTTGGGTCTTTTTTCCACTACTTTCAAGACAAGCATTGCATCATCAGCAGATGTAGGCAGGAGCTGTAGATCTGCAGACATTGAGTGTTTTTCCATGAGGATCACGGCGCAGGGCTAGGGAGAAAACAAGGAGTGTTCATGCAGGTCAAATCCTTGCCCCACTAGAAAGAGATCTGGTTCAGCCTCCTGAATTCCGCCTAAGTCTTGGTCACCAAGAGTGGCGTTTTCATCCCAACTCAGTGGTTGTCATGCCTTCAAACCGTTCAATGCGCACCCACAAGTTGATTATCCCACACCCAATGGGCATTTGCCAACAATATGGAATGAAAAAATTCACTTTTTTTGGGGGTGAAAGTTTTGCACTCAAAAATGAAAGATGTGAAGCAAGAGCTTACTGTAGTCATGACAAGGAATAATTCTAGTCCTTTTCACTAACCAAACTAAGCTGGCTTGCTGAGTTGATAATGAACACAACCACATATACAAGCAATGTTGCAGCGGTGCACTTGAGATTGAGTTATTGATTCAGAACATAATTTTCTTAAATCAGCCTTGTTTCTGTATAATTGGAGGACACTTTACTTACTTGTAATGCCTCAGAATTCTTTTTTTTTCCTTCCAAACACCGTCCTTTTGAGGATATTCCTCTAAGAAGGCTAATGTGGATCATATAAAAGGTGTCGCTTCTCATCAGCCACTTTAATTAGTCTCTCGTCCTCCCTTTTGACTGCTTTGATGAGGGGAAACAGAAACTTCAAGGATGTCACATCGATTTTAACCAGAGAAAATATGTTGGAGGTGTGTGAAACTTTGCTGAAATAGAGCCTGGGTGAGTGATTTTTCATTAGCACGTCCTTTTTAGGATTTAGGAACACTGAAGCAATCAGCTGTTCAATCGGTCGCTTGTTCTCATCGCCTCCAGTTAGGAAGTGGCGTGAGCTTTGACAGCTGTGCTCTTTAATGTTGCTGTGGTTACAAGTTGGGTGGCGGTTGCATTTCTAACGGTAAACTTGAGCTGAACTACGTGTGTGTTAAATGGCTTTAACGCACACCTGCCAGCCAATCAGAAACACGTATTCACCCAGACCATGGTATAATAATTTTTAAAAAATCATATGTTATTAGTGTCTCACTTGATTGAGGCTTGATTATATTGTTTCAATTTTAAAACTATTTACCCTCATTACTAGTAGTGGTATTTTGGCAGAATGTTGTACATTACAATATAACTGCTTCACATAAGGCACTTATTCACCTACCAAGCCCTCCCTCTCTGCTGGTTTCTCATGCTCTTGTCCACTGTTGGATTCAGACCCTGTAGCTACTGTGTGTCTCCTCAGGGTTATAATTGGTTTCATTTGTATTTCTGTTTAAAAGCTTTTTGTTTATTGTATGTGACAGAAGTTCTCTTTCTTCCACTCTTTGATGCTTTAACTCACTCTGGGAAAGTATTCACTGCAAAAAAAAAAAGAATACCTCATTAGACTTATGTTTGCATTTATCTCACCATCTTTGGAAGATTATGTTGATCCCCTGCCAGCCGAGTACATTACCTGTGGCGCGCATTATTTTCACTATATGCACCATAGCAATCTAATGAATTCATGTCTATTAGCCAAAATGTTTATTATGGATGCTTTCCCCCAATGCTCACTTAATCAGGAATAATGTGATTCACGTCAGCCATATGTTTCTCATGAAGTTGAATCTTGAGGAATGCGGACTTTGGTGAGAAGCTGCTATGATTTGTGAGGTGTGTGAGGTGGAAGGACAACAGGGGGATGGGATCCTGCAGGGGGATTTCCCCTCTCTGCACAGCCACGATGCTCCCAACCTGTTTACCTACGGCAGGTCTCTCCTCCCTCTTTTCGCAGTTTTGCACCTACTTACTTGCAGCCATGTGTTTTAAATGTAGTGTTCGTCAATTTCCTTGTTTGTGCACAAGCATGCATGCAGTATTTGCTCTTGGCAGCTATAATGTATATGGCCAAATATCTACACGTTTCCCAGGCTTTCAGGCCAAGCCTAGTCCCCACAGTGCGACCCCTGACACATGGGTCCCAGCCCATTTTGAGCTCATATAGGATGAGGCAATGCAGGACCTGGGGAGGTTAGCAGTAAGCAGACACTAGCCGGAGCGAGGACAGACTCTCTTTCTCCCTCTCTGTCTGCTTCTCTCTTCCTTTTTCTGTCTTTCGCTCAGACAGACGAGGGGGGTGGGAGGGGTGAATGCATCGCCTCGCTGACAGAGTTAGTTGGATTGGGACCCTGTCCTCCACTTCCATCTCTCCCAGATGGTCAACACTTTGGACCACACAGAGGGGGAGACAGAGAGAGACGGAGGCTGTGAGTGAGAGTGGGGAGTGAGTGGTGGTTGATGATGAGACCTTGCCTGCTTGCCACACGACTCAGTCCGCTCCAAATCGGAGCCTGGACCGCCGCGGCCCTCTGAGCTGCAGGGACGTCTCTGTTAAAGTCTCTCGGATGCTAATGGCTTCCCCAGGTCCACAGCTGAGCTGCAGGGACAGTCTGAGACTCAGCCGAACTAGGACATCAGCAGTGAAATAAAAGCGATTAACATTTTTGTTCCCTGGTAATAATGTTAAAAATGTTCACATATTTTAAGCTTGTCTTTACACCACTTTTAGTTTTATGGAGTTCATAAACAGCCAGTGAGCAAAAGCACATTGGCTAAAAGGACAGAAAAAAGCTAAAGAAACTGTTATAAAGTTGTGTACTATGGAGGGCTAACAATCTATCTAATCTTTTCATTTCAACCAAACACTCTAATTTTAATGATCCGCACTCATTCAAATACAGGGCAGAAACTAACCTGCTGAGGTGATGGAGTTTGAATGAAAACCTGCAGACTGTTGGTCCTCAATCGCACATGAATGACAGTATGTCCATGCATCAAAAGAATTAAGTTTTTCTATGTAGTCTGAGTTCCCAAAATAGTTGTCGAGATCCTTTTGTTTCGATATTGCTAGGTTTTGATATCGATGCATGAGTGTTATGAATCTGTTATCCTAATCTCGAGTGTTGTTTCTTGAGATAGACTCAGTGTTGATCAGGTTGGAGATGATGCCCCATCGTTTGCAGATTACCAGGTGGAATGTCAATTTATTTCAATTTTGTTGCATAAAAATGGTGAAGATTATGTCATTTTGGGTCTTTTCCAGAAGCCCTGTATTCTTAATCACATTGTGGAAGCAGCTATGAATATAAACTTTACATTCTTGATTATATATGCCAACATATCCATAATTAATCTAGTCTAATCTTAATGCAATCTTTCCATTAGCTTGCATTATTTAACAACAGTGTAGCAGCTTTATTTATTGTAAAACGTTGCCTCTTATGTTTGTCAGCTACACCTCCTACCTCTGCCATTAAAAAAAAGACAAGTTCTCAACTGTCGTGTCACTGTGTAATCAGGATTTGCTTCTTTTTAATGCCTTAATGTCGAAACATGTGCAACTTGTTCGCACTCCTTCTGAGAGATGTGGCAAAGCTCCATTAGCCGTTAGGGATGAACTGGCCTTTTCTACCTGCTATTATTAAAAGACCAGGTTGACTAATATCCACAACAGGTGCAACTTGCGATTATAAGCTGCCGTCTCTACCAGCAGCATCATGTTTGTTGGTATTTTTCACAGCAGGCATTGTGAACTGCCATAGCAGAAAAAGAACAGGTGCAACTAATAGTGTTAACGGTGGCTCTGTTCTACTTAACTGTCTCAGGAAACCATGACAGTAAGTGAACATGCACAATATTTGGACCCTGGAATTGACAACCATCATTACTGTGATTAATTACACCTGTGCTTTCTCTGCTGTAATATCAAAATGACTGCCCTGGAAAAACAAAAAAAAACCCTTATAATTACATGATGTTTGCTCCTGATTTGTCTCTTGTTTTGTTTGTGGTGTCTTATAAGCCCATGAGGGCTGGGCACCTTTTTGGTGCATGCCACTCTGAAAAATAAATTATCTCTCAATTATCTACATGATTGTGAGTTGATTTCTAACTCCCTCTGACATGCATGGTGTATAATGTGAAAATAATTTAAAGGGGAACTGTGCTGATTTTACACATCACAGTCTATTTATGTAATTGACTCAAGTGATGTCTCTTGCATCAGCGCTGGTTGGGGTTAAACACTACAAGCCTGAAAATGAAAAAAAAAAAAAAATCTGGATGTGTGTCATGGCCACGGCCGTGCATCCATTTGTCTCCCTAGTGTTTTTCCCTGTTTCCCACTCTCACTGTATCTCCTATTTCCCCCCGTCTGTCTCTGTGTGAGTTTGTGGTGTGGGGGTGGCTTCCCTCCTGGCTCTGCTTCTCTGAACACCTGTCTGCATTTGGCTCATCAGCACTGTCTGGTCTGCGCACCTGCACCTCATCAGCTCATCAGCCCTGCAGCATTTAAACCTCTGGTCTTCACACATCAGGAACCAGCTTGTCCTTTCAGCTTCAGTGGTAGTATGTTCTCAGGGCTTCTTTGAGTGTTTTATAATTCATGTTTTCTTACTCTGCCTAACTATATTGTCCTTATGTTCAAGGAGCATACTCATTTGCACTCAACCTGCTATCCCTGTTCACTCATCCACCCTGCTCCAGTAAATCCAGCCATACCTCACCAACGTCGACCCTTCCCCCTTCTGCTCTTGCACTGAATACTAGAATTGGGCGATATCTAGAGAATTGGCATATGACGATGTCCACTGTGAAATGTTGCGATGGTCGATGATGATGTCGTTTTGCACCACATGTCCGTAACTCAGTTGGCCTCTGAAGCTTGAAAAAAAGTTAGCCAGCTAGCAATACTGAGGAAGCTAAGCTAAGAAAACAATAGCTCAAACTACGGCACAATTGAAAGAAGCACTAACACCAGCCCACAGAAAAAAGACTGCTGCTGCCAGTGTAACAGAGCATCTTGGGTTCAGGTTTAATAAGACATTAATAAATGGGACATGGAGATATGATGTTAGTGCACTGACCAGCAACAACAGCTTCTTTTTAATTTCTCTCTCACATGTCAAACCTCTGGTGTGAACACCATTTGAACAAAAGCGTGCCATTATATTTGTCATTACATTGGTTAAACATTTTCTCTTTTTTGCTTTGGGGACTAGTGAAGCAGCGCATTTGCTACCAAAATGTGGACAGGTAGGCAACAAACCTGGAGTCTTGAGATGCTCAGTGTTTCCCCTATTGTGGTTTGAAGTTTGGTTTCTATCCTACATCACTGTTTGTACTTGGTATCTGTTTTATTTTACTGTTTCATGTTTGACTTCAGCTGTAAGAGTGTTAAGTTACTGCTGTTGAAAAGCCAACACCACCTGATTTTGCTACTTAATAAAAGCTTGCAAATAACAAAGCACTACCCTAAAACACAGGACTTCATCACTTAAATGGGGCGGTCTGTGGTGGTCTGTGTTTTTTTTCTCTATTTCTACATAATTTATTTCTGGCTATTGTCACAACCATCTAACAACTATATAAAATTTGAAGCACAATAATATCACTATCCAAAAAGGTACCTTCAGTTTCTGAGGATCACCTTCTAACTTCCTCAATCCAATTATCCAAGCTGTCACTGTCAGCAGGCAACAGCAGATACGGTGTTAAGAAGGGAACCCCAAACCTGTGAAAGTGATCATTTGAGCCTAAATGATAAGAAAACCATGAGTTTCGCAAGCCTAGAGTTCCTCTCTAGATACGACACAACAGACTCACTTCAGTTCCAAAAAACCGAACAGGAAAAAAACCCCAAACATCCTGTCACCGTTCTCTGGCTCTGGTGGCTCAAATATGTTCAATAAAGGTACGAGACAGAGAGTCCATGTTTCAGGCCACAGTGGTGTTTGACACTGAGGCAGCGAAGCAGACACACCCCCAGCATTTCAGAGCAGAGAGAACTGCTGGGTGGTTAATAACGCACGTTTCTGTGGCGTCACAAACTCAGAACACATTTATTACTGCTTTACATGATCTTTAAGCTGTTATAGCCTCTCCCTTACCTTGGGACTGACTTGATCAGATCTTTGTACATTTGTCTGTCCATAACACAGGCAGCACAGGTTGTCTTCAGTCTTGGCCCAGCTCTGTGACTGAAGCCAGAGGCCGACCCTGTTCCCTGTAGGTACAGAGCAGAGGGAGGGATAGACGCATACATGTGTGTGTGTGTTTGTAGCCTCGCAGGGACCCCACCCTTTGACTAAAATGCCACAATTAGTGCAAGTGCAGCCTGGATCACATCACACGGTGCGTTTGTAATTGTTTAAGAGTAAAAGCAACCTCAATTTCTTAAGAGTTCAGTCAGGAGGGGCTGCACAGAGAGGCTTCAGTTATTTCTCAGTGGTCTAGTTGAAATCTCTGACCCTGTGCATTATTCTACGTCTCTGTTCATTACACCAGGAGATAAATACTATGTCTATAATTGCAACCGAGATAAAAAAGGAGAATTCCTTCTTTATTTTGTAATATCTTCTCCCACTGAGGAGGATCATTGCACAGCTCAGAAAGTGAGAGTGCTGGCTGAATTGAGTCCGACAGCAAATAAGATCTCATGGCCTTACCTTCAAGACCTCTGTACATCTGTCCAGTCACCCCCCCTCGCAACCATATGAATATGCTCCTCATTGACCCAAGAGGATCAGGGATCTGCTCTTAATCACATGTCCCTCTTTATAAGCTCCCTGTCTTATTAAAGCACCTCATGGCTCTATTTAGGGGCTATAAATCATATTTTGTAATATAGGCGGATAGGGGGACCTTTGGCGAGGAGTGCAGTGGTGTGTGTGTGTGTGTGTGTGTGTGTGTGTGTGTGTGTGTGTGTGTGTCTGTGTCTTGATATGAGGCCGTCTCATTTTCGCCCCAGGGGACCCCAGGGCAGACTGAGACGCACACACACAGAAGTATGTGTCATCAGGGGCCAAAAGAAGCCAATCCTGTGATCAAAGAGATGCTGTCAGTGGGGATTGAGTTTGTTTTACTGTATCATCATTTGTAAGGTAGACATTATGATACTGCCAGTGAGTGTGTGTGTATGTGTGTGTATAGCTGCTGTCATGTGAGCGTATCAAAGGTCTGATTCTGGGACTTTTTAGGTTTTAACATCAGTTGAAGGATTACATGTCTGTGACCTTTAGGCTTATGTAACCTTTTAAAAACACTGGACCTGTTTAAGGATCATTCTCCCCTAGTGGTGAGTTCAGTGTCAAGCTAAGGCTGGAGGTATACTTGCTTTTAACTGCACTTTCACACACATATCATGGACCATTGGTTGTGCATGTCCTCAGAAACAAACACCACACATATAGGAACATTTGGTTAAAAAGCAAGTAAATCTCCCACCTTACTGTGTTTACTTTATGCCCAAATTTAAGCTCAAAATTTGGCTGAAATGTTGCTTATAAGTAACTGAATGTTAGATAAGGAGGGGTCAGACAAAAAAACGCTAACATGAATTGTTTATGTAACATCACATGGGTCGTTTTGGAAGGCTCTGACAAGCACTCTTTTTTTCTTTTTTTTTAGGTTTGGGAACTTACGGCAAAAAAGAAACAACTTTTTTGAAGAAACACATGTTGATAAAATTATCAACAGTATGTGAAGAAATGCTAGTTTTGTCGTTATGTCACTTAAGTATTGTGTAGAGATATGGCCTGACATTAGCATGCTAACTATAGCTAGCCTCGGCCCATTATGTCTCGCAATACCAGCTTGTTCTACAAGAGGCGAAAGTGAGTCACTCTAATGTCCAGTCTCACATTAGTCCAACATGAGAGGATGAAGAAGTAGCACTACCTCGGAGGCAAGAAACCAGGAAGCTACCAGGAAGAGAGCCAATGAGTGACCAAACCCTGTAATGACAACAGTAAGCTTACATTGTGAAAGAAGTGGCTGTAAAACAGTGGATACATTTCTTTTCAATGTCACAGCCTCTACAAAATGACTCGTTTCACTAGAGTTTTTTCCATTCGGTCCGATAATATTTGGAAAGTTTAGAAGAGCTGCACGATTAAATCCTTTTGTCATTCCCATTCGAGCTAGCAGAGGGCTAAACTGGAAGTTATCCGTGGACGCAAGGTACAACATCCGACAGCAAACTTAACGAAGTGAAGCCGTCAGCTGCTGGAGACAGCTCATGGTGAGTAGGCTAGGAGTTGAAGTTTGATGGTGAACTTGCAACGTTTCTCTTAGATTGGTAAGGAAACAGCAGCAAACAACATGCTAATGTTGGCTATTTAGCAACAGCTTACTGTACATTTCCTTGTTTCTTACTTAAATCTAACTATGTTAACTGCAAAATCGCAAAATATCTGCTGTGATAGAAATAAGCAATTTGTGTCAGTCCATTCACTGTATGCTGTATGGGTCAGTATTTTAGAAGTGCATTATTCTGATAATAGTTTTGCCTTTTATCGTAAGTTCTAATGCTTTGCCAGACAATAATTAATGCTCTGGCAAAAATGTAATAGAAAACTTTTCAATATCTGTACAAAATGGCAGCAATGATTCAAAAATAATGTACGCTAATAGATAAGTGCACTTGTTGTGAACCTGTTATGGATTATGGCAGGTAAAGAGCAGAGAGTTGGCTGGGCACAGAGGGAGGGAGGCTTTGAGGGATGGAGACTGTTGTAAATGTGGGGATAGTTGACGTATGGTTAGCCTACTTTTCATTATTATTACTCAGAGGGACGGTTCCCTTCCCACTGTGGTGATCCAGCCTCCTCTCTGTTTGCTTAGCCGAGTGGTTCCATATGGAAGAACACATCAGTGCAGCATCTGGCACCGCAGAGAGAGGAGACAAACAGGTCTGAGGCAGGACACGTGTGTTCACAGCAACTAGCCACTACTGTATACAAGTCCTCATGTCATCTGGAAGACAGAGAACTGTTCTGTGTCACACGCTCAGACGTGTAACTTACCTCAGGAGAGTTAGCTCTATCTTTTTAAAAAATCATTTTGGATGCATTACTGGTGTGTCAAACATTCGTTAGGATCAAATAAATGAAGGGTTAAATTGTTGTGTAAGGTCTGCAGAATGCTGAGCGACTGCCTGGTATCACAAGGGAAATGCTCTACAGGTTTTAAGTGCACTTATTAACACTTCCTTAGACAGGGAATGTTCCCCGAAGTAAGGAAATGTTATTTTATTAACCTCCTGATAGAACACAGAAACACACACACACACACACACCAGAAGGCAAAGAGCTCTCTGGAGAAACAACACATTTAAACAATTATCAGACTACCGTAAGTCTATGGTGCATAAAGACGCATCCTAAACTGCAGCGCTTAAACTGCCCAAGGAAATGTGTTGATTCCTGAAGAAAGGATGTTGAGCATGACATAAACAACAGCCCCAGGCTTCGCTTTGGCTTTTCTGATGGTGAAGTGGGAATAGTCAAGAAGCTGTAGTAGTAGGAAGCACTCATTGAAGGGTTTGCTGTTTAATGAAATCGAGGTGGGAACAGTCTCTCTTTGTTAGTTTATTAGTTAGCGCGTCACGATATCTTCCATATCCTGCTGAGCACATTTGAACAAAACCCGATTGGTGTATCAGAAGATGATCTTCTGGCATTTTTAGAATGATGCTGATTAGTCTAGAGGAAGGTGGAATCACTGAGGTAAGATCTGGCAGTGTGCAAAATGTTTCTATTTCATTACTCCCTTTCAACATGTATAATCATGGGACCAAGGGTGCATCAACATGTTTTGAGGTTCTTTCACACCTATCTTGTTCGGGGGCTGGATTTTTTGGACTTTTGGAAAACTACAGGTGTGAAACCTCCCATGGACCAACGATCCCAAACAAACAGATGAACCTTGGTCCGACCGAAAGAGGTGGGCTTGGTCAGGATGAAACTGAACCATGGTTCGCTTGGTTCATTGTGTTAAAACATTTTTTTCAATGGTACAGACTTTTGGACCAATTACATGAAGTCCTTACAGGATATCATCAGGGCTGGACAAACAAACAACTAAACGAGTGCACTGGGTAGAGTCCAGATCCCCACAGAAGCACCTGCTGCAATGCCATCACAACTGCCAGACTGTTCCACCAACATTAACATGACCTCCACATACTGTACATTGTCTCGAGCTGAAACAAGATTACAAACTGAAGCAATTGTTGATCACTGATCTGAGTAATATTTGAAAAGTAGGCAAACCATACATCAGCCATCCTTCATTTACAAGAAGAGTGAAAAGTCAGCTCTCACTGGTTGTATAAAACAGTGTGGTCAAAAAATAGAATTATTGCCTTGTAGCTGTATGTCTCCACCAACCAGTCAATTTATAGTTTACATCCACATTTGTCCAAACTCATATTATATAATGTTTTTAGTGAAGTCTTTGAATGAATTTAATATAGAAATTACCACTATATTGACCTGTAACCTTTAAAAAAATGTGTGAAAAAATGTCATAATTAGCGAATGAAATACTGAGTTATGGCTGAGTGAAAAAAATCACTGTGATCTTGACCTTTGACCTCCAAAATCTAAACAGTTCATATTTGAGTCAAAGTGGATACTTAAAGGAAAGTTTGAGAGAGAAATTCCCTCTAAGCGTTCCTGAAATATTACCTACACAAGAATGGGATGACCTGAAAACACAATGCCTCTAGCCATGGCTGTCTGCGTGGAGTAATAAAAAATGTTTTTAAAGTTTTTTTCAAACATTCTGAATCACAGAGGTCCCTCAGCATGCAGTCATGAATGTATGCAGAAATAAATTAGGCTGATCCAACCCCAGCAGTATGTGAGATTATCTGTGGACAAGATGCAGGTCTCTTGATCATGCACGCACACACGCATGGACGGACGGACGCACGGACAAAGGTGTTCCCATGATCCCCTAGTGGGGAGCACATGGGGAGGGGAGGAGACCCAAATGTTTAACTGACATTTGGTCCGACGACTTTATAAAGAGTCAGAAGTTGGAAAAAACTCAACAATTCTGACACTTTTCAAGCATTTTCCAAGAAGAAGAGGGAGAGGAATTGAATTGAACTGACAACACACAGACGTCAGATGCCTGATCACCCACAAACTAATCATTTGCAAATATAGGGAGATGCAGCTCACATAGGTGCTCTTAAGTACACATATATTATAGTAATATAAAACCAAAACTAACCAGATCAAATGTATACATTGTAATAAAAACATGAACTTTGGTGCAGACCTTGTTTTAAATTTAAAGTGTCAAGACAAGCGTCACAAATGTGTTGCTGATGGGCTCAGCTTGTTACACTACCCTATGATGTTAACATATCTGTTCATGTGAGAGATCAGACGCTTTGCACAGCACATAACAAAATATTAGGAATATGTGGACACTGCAGTTTATGACCACTTGCTTGAAGGCCAAAATACTTTACGTCAACTTTGGAGGAAGCGCTGAGATGCTTTACTGATGTAAACATTACCGCACCCATACAAGTAAAAGTTGGACAGTCAAAAACAGAACACATATATTATTAGCAGTGCACTTGAAGTATCAAAAGTGCTCATTGTGCATAAAAATGGTCCCATTGTGTGTTATTTTATTATATATTAGTTGTCAGAGTATTATTACAGATGCATGAATTTATATGTGACATTTTACTGTTGTTGTTGGTCAACGTGGAGCTAATTTTTAACTTAGGTATTTCAATCATTAAGTGTCACTCATAACTAAAGTTGTAAAATACAGTGTGTATGTAGAGGAATACAAAGTACAGTACAGAAAATGTAGTGAGGCTGGAGTATTACAGTAAGTGGCATATAATGGGAAGAACCTACTATTTGTAGTTTAGCCCAGTACTTGAGTAAATGTACTTAGTTACATTCCACCACTGTTATAACTGCTCCAGACATTTAAAAACATACTAGTAAATAGTTCGAATTTTTGACTACAACAGCGCCGTCATATGTTTACTTCCAGCTTGGCCTCGAGCTGTCATCAGTGTGATACATGTATAAATCCAACGTGTTTGCGGAGCCCCAACACAGCGAGGAGGATTATTACCAACAGTAGAACTCTCATCCTTCAACATCCAAACATTCCTCATCCCGTGGAGGGACGGCTTTTGGTGTTGGAGAGGAAGTTAAACAATGACTCACTTTACTGACAGACAAGAGCAAATCGATATCACATGTCAGAGAAAGTCGCGTTCACCTGGATGGGTTCTCGACGAGTTATTGTGAGAAATGAAAACGCCTGTACTTAGGTTTGCACTGATTATATCGTAGCACCGAGCATGCAGCCATTGTTTGGTTTTTAACCAGGGACCCCCTCTTAGCTCCCCTTTCCTCGCCTCATGTGGGCCGCAGCCCCTCACCACCTCAGCGGTCTTTCTTAGGGAGTGGAGGGGGGGGGTGAAGATGGGGCTTTTTTTTTTTTTGTTGTTGGGGTGGGGGAGTGGAAGCGAGGCAAGTGGGGGTGTAGATGTTGTTAACCCTTGTTTCACACCAGCTGCTCAATACGGGAGGGTCACAGTTCAGCCTGTTGCAAACTTAATATACCTCAGGTGTTCTTCATTTTTACACCACTCGCCCCCTTTAACGTGGACATACACACCGGCTGCACTGTGACCGTGTTTCTGTGACGGCATTTTGTTACAGCGGGGAGGCACAACGCTCACACTTTATTTTATAGTGCACTAATAAGACATAACAAGCCATACTTTGCATCAAATTAGACAAAAACTAGAGAAATTGTGTTTTTATTAGACAGTATTAGACCCTCATTAGACTTTCTTAGAGGGTAACAAGGAACATAACAAAAGAACTGTACTGTAAACTCAAATGCATTGTTGCCCACTGTTAGACTTTCTTAATGGGTAATTGCTCTTGGCTACTCTGCCAGTTGTATTGGAACAGCCGATTGGAACAGCTTAATGTGTTATTTCACTTAAGTTTACAGTAAAGTTCTGCTGAAATATGTCCCCAATGACCCTCTAATGAAGGCTAATAAGCATCTAAAAGTGGGAAATGATACACTTTAGTTTAACTTACAGTTCTGCTGCCCTAAATACTCTCTAATGAAGTATAATAAGGGTCTAATTAAGGTATAACTACTGTCTAATAAAGAACGTACTATTTCTAGTTTTGTCTAATTTGATACAAAGTACAGCTTGTTACACCTTATTCATGTATTGTAAAATAAAGTGTGACTGGCAGAACATAGGTGGGGTCACTCAAAAAAAGGGAATTATTACTGGAAGCAATGCTGCGCAGTCACTCAAAGCCGTATCATGCATTTTATTCCTTTTACAGAATAATACATCACTGCCTTACTGTAACTTATTTTACTGGGCATAAATATCTCAGCGCTTCCACAGACCGAGCACAGTAGATGATAAACAAGCTTTCAACCCCAGGATCCAATTGTCAATCAAAACGTCCCTGTGCATGAGCCCGCTCTGCCTCGCCTCTGTGTTGCGCTGCTTAATTCACACTTACGTCAGTCTGATGAGGCAAAGGCAGGAACTTCTTGGCTGAAGCGTCCATCTGTCGCTCAGTGGAAAAGAGAGCGTTTCTGCTTTTCTTAACGTCAAACCGCCGTGGTTAAAGAAACACACAGCTCACTACTACGCCTGCATCCATAACCTTCACGGCGGTTATTATGGCTGCGGTGACGGAGCAGGAGGGACTCGGCCGGGCTGGGAGGAGAGTCTACGATCACTGACCCTGGAGATACGGCCACCATTATCTCACCTCTAATTGTTGATTGATCTAAGAGGCCCTGGACAGGCGGGTTCCACAAGCTTTTTTTTTTTTTTTCCCATGCAGATTAAACCGCACTGCCTAAAGTTGTTTCAAACAACATGGTTGCTGCGGGGTCAGAGGGCAACCGCATACTAGTGGCTAATGGTAGCAAATAATGTCAATCATGCCAAATGAGCCATCAGTGAGACTCGCTCCTGCTTCTCACTGGAATTTGAGGAATGATCTCACTGGGTGAAGGCTATTCTCTGGGACGAAAGCTAAACCTTTTTTTTTATCTCTGAGCTGTGATATCTCTTTTTCTCTGTTTTTGCAAGAAATCAATGTTCCACATATGATCTCCATTTCTGACTTGTTTAACCCTTCTATCTCTGTGTCCTTATGCTCCCCATATAAAACAGACAGAGATGGAGTGAGTCACGGTGTCAGACTGTCTTTTATTAATGGCTTGCGGAGCGGAGTTAGTGGATGATGAATCGTACGTCATATAATGGCTGTGCTTCAAACGCACGAGGGCTTTATTCTCACCTGTGATGTCCTGTTTGTCCTCTCAGAAAAATGAACATGTGTAATACAGTGTCTGGTACAGCTCATCCAAACTCTTCAGCTGTGAGAATAATCAGTAGCAGAGGAGCTCGACCTTTTACTTGCAGGATGTTTTTAGCCAAGCTAATAGCGTGGATCCGTGCCATGAAATTTGGTGCTGACAACATGTTCCCCAACTGTAATCACTTAGTGACACTGTCTTTTCATCTAATGCCATCATCAAGCCAAACTTTCATACTTGTACTGCTCGTTAGTCAGGGTGTCACGATTCTCCAAATCCATGATTCCGTTTGCCCTCAGATTTTAAGGTCACAATTCAGTTCAGTTTTTGATTTAAATCTGGTTTTAGCATACAGCTGTACCGTTTTAAGACTATCAAGTCTTAATTTGTAAAGATCAACAGATCACTGGTTTCATGCCCTGACAACTGTCATTTACATTTTCATATTCTTTTTTTCAGGTTTCTTTTTGATGTCTTTAGTGTGTGATATAATGGCCAGTAAGCGAAGCTGTGTTGTCTTTGAAGTGTGCTCTTTTTTCCTGTGGACATACGCCAGAAGCACAGAAGTAGGTGGGGGTGGAGAGAAAAAAAATTCTACTGGGACAATCACTGATTCTGCTTTTGTTTTCAATTATTGAACATGAAACCTCATTTCTATTGTTTTTTTTTAAGCACTGAAATTGTGACACACCTATTAATTAACAGCTTGATAAAGGGTGCATATCAACATTGTTAACGTGAGCGTGTTAGCATGCTGAGGTTAGCATTTAGCTTGAACCGCTGTAACTACATCCACAGAGCTGTTAGCATGGCTGTATAAGGATTTCTGGCCCGTTTTTAGCTGCTTAACAGTCAAACTGCACATGTCCTTATTTATTAAACGACTGCAAGAGTGCTTTGCACTGAAATATGGAGGAATTCCAATGAAAATTGTGTTTGCTGTCATATCTTACGTATGTTAAGGTTCCTGTTCAGACGCACACAAAATGGGAATGAAAGTTTGTTCAAGTTTCCATCCAAAGTCAGCACAAATGTGAAACCAATTTTTAGAAAATCATACTCACAAGTGCGTCTCTAAACGTTTCACTCAGTAGAGAGTGAGGACAGACTCCCAGCTTTTGTTGCTAAAACTGTTGATGCAATTAGAGAGTTTTTTAAAAAAAACACTCCATTGCCAAACCAATCCCAAGTCTTTAGGCTGGCCTTTCATACTGCGGGGTGAAATTGTGTGCTTACTACTGAGCAGAAAGGGGGCAGAGTTTCATTTCTGGTAAGGTCCTTGAAAAAATATAAGGGTCGTAGGGTTTTTGAGCAGCTGTGGTGTAATCTGCATTTAGAAATACCCAGAAGATCAGTAGGTAGCGAGATCTCTCATTGTCTGGTATGGCAAAACTAGCCATATAGATATAAACAGTTAGTCATAGGAATTTTCTGACCAGTTGACTTAAAATATTTCACTTGATTAGTTACTTAACCAGAGCTCCTGAAGTGCCACATAGCCACAACAGAAGACAAAAGAGCAGCAATGCAACGACCTGTTACTTTCTACATGAATCTACCTTTCTGTTTCTTGCAGCTGCAGACTTTTAATGACTTACAGCAGTTCCAGTCCAACGTGACATGATTGAAGGAGCTAAAATTAGCCAGTTTTTATCCCTATGTCCAATTGCTCTTGGCGGGAATTTTTGGGTCTCTATAAATCATAAAGAAGTACGGTATTTTTCGGTTGTTTTTTGCCTTTATTTGACAGCAGTCAGTGTAGAGTGACAGAAAACATGGGGAGACAGAGGTGTATGACCTGCAACAAAGCCCTACCCTGGTTGGGTATATGTGGAATGCACTTGAACCTTTAGGCTGCTGGGAGCTGACCACATCAGGCTAATATTTCCTCACATATAGCCTTTTTTATGCAGGATGAACACAAGCGTGCAGTTCCAAAAGTGTCTTCTCTTCAAACATGAAGTTCTGCAGCAGAAAACACTTTCTTTCTCACCAGACTTGTGCAACACATGCTGGCATCAAATCTTATTCAGTCACACTTCATGCAGATCAGATGAACTGTGTCTGGGCTCATTAATAGCTTGAGTCTCAGTAAAGACTCTGCTAAATGGAAAAATTGCAGCGAACTCGGTTAAGTCAATAAATATCTCCCTGTAGTCTTGTATCTATTTGTACACATCTGAACACTATTTGATCCCAGAATCAAAAACATATCTTTTTTACATAGTTTTATATAACAGAATTTATGATTTCTGTTTTTGACCCACTGGGCTTCAGTTACGAGTTCATAAATCTAAGAGAGATTATCCTGTTTTCCTTCAGACCCCTCTCAGCGTTTCTTTGCTTACTGCTCCTGTAGCGTCCCTATCACCTCATCTTTCTGAGCTGAGCTAAGAGATGTAGTCTGATGTTCTCTTTTTCCAGAAGCTTCCTTCTTATTTGCCTCACCCCCTTCTTCCCCTCTCTGCTCCAGTGGAGGTGAAGCCCCAGACTGGACACGACCAGGCCAGGCCACGGCCAGACCTGCTCCGGGTGCATGATGATGTAGAGCTGGACCGGCTGGGAGTGATGGCTCACGAGCTGTAATCCACACAGAGATGTCAGGGAGCATATCCCACATTCCCACAGTTCGGCAGCGCTCACCCCAGGTCCCTGCCACTACTACAACGCCCCCCACCTCACCTCTCACCTTCCTCCATGATCTCTCCCCTCGACTCCCCGAGGCCGCATGACTGCAGGAGTGAAACAGCACAGAGGGTGATGCCGCGGGGGGGGGGCTCACCACATTCAGATTTACATCTGTCCCTCAAGACAGATCAATAACCTTTTATGTGGAAACTGTCGGAGCTCTGTGACCTCATATTTCAACCTCAATACTGTCTGCTGCCATTTTGTCACGTTACAAAAAAACTTGATAAAACCTCCCGTGGAAGTCGGCACATTACATTCTGACAGGTGACGTGTGTCTGTAGGTGTGTGTGTTGGGGGGGAAAAGTGTGTGTTAAGGAGGTGGCGAGTAAAAGAGGCTGAAGGCAGGGATGTGGTCTTTCAGGAGGAAAGCTCAGTAAAAATTCCTCTGGGGAAAACACACACATGCCACTCTGTGTTTTAGCAGTTTTATGGCCCGACTTTAGCGCTGTGCTGCATGAGAAAGATTGATGTACCTCTCAGCGAGGACAATGTGCTGTATGACCGTCTGTGTCAGGGAGGCTGGTTAGTGCACACCAGCTGCCCCAGTGTGAGTGTGCGTGCATGTGTGTGTGTGTCTGCCACACAATACAGCAGGTAGGCTGCTGAGTGTAAACTGAAATGCACACATGCATCGTCCAGTTATTTTACTGGTATCATGTAACTTACTGTTGCAAATATCAGAGCCACAGTGGTGAAAGTAGCACTAAGACCGTTTACTGTAAAGGAAAAAGTGAGTTTTTCTTCTAAACACATTATACATTTTAGAACATAGTTGCAGAAAACATGAAAAGACTGAGAACTATGTAGTACTGAACTGTGAGGAACTGGAGTTAAACCAGTAAATTGTTCTTCACAATGTCACACACACAGATTTTTTAGGTGGACCTGAAACATGGCTCAGTGATCGCCCAACACTATATAAGCCCCATGAACTGACACATGAGCAACACATGACAATGGAGACCCTTGACTGTCAATAAACTGAAGTCATGTATCAAGCAAGAATGGGAGAAAATATCACTTTAAAACTTTTAAAAAACAATCGGTGTCCTCAGTTCCCAAACACTTAATAAGTGTTGTTAAAAGAAAAGGTAATGTGGTAAACATACCCTTATCCCAACTTTTTTTGGATCTTGTTGCAGGCATCAAATTCAAAATGATTGTATATTTCTAAAAAACGATTATCAGCTTGAACATGAAATATCTTATGTTGCACATGTTGTGCAATGTCATTGCATTCCGTTTCTTTTTAGATTTTATACAGCATCACAACTTTTTTTGGGAATCTGGGTTTGAAGCTTGCAAAGTAACTAAATTCAGTTTTCAAATAAATGGATAGTAGGGGATATAAACTGTGTTCATGTACAGTACTCGAGTAAACGTGTTTAGCTACTTTCCACCACTGCACAGATTCATAACTTGAGCTTTCACGTGCCCTTGTCCTCCAGGAAGTTCAGCCTTGTCTTTTAACTCTCTCAAAGTATCCCTCTTTGTTCTAAATGACAGACAAGAACTATATCACAGTAAACCACAATGACACTCAAAAGCAAGTATTTTTACAACCTGCAAGCATCAGTGACCAAATCTAAAAGATTGGTTAATTCCGCTGTTGACCTGATTAGGAGCCGGTGGACGTGTCTACGAGAGGCAGCCAAGCCTTTTCAACTCAGCAAGGTGCCGGGGAGAGAGAGTAATGAGCTTTAAGCTGCACTGCTATGCCTCTCGCTGCCTTTGCTTCGCCACCTTTCAAGTCCAAGCTTATTTTGAAGAGGAGGCTCAGAGCTGTAAACCCTCATAGTAAGTTTTGGCTTCTCTTTGCCAAAAGTGACTCTGAGAGAACTTGTGGATTTGCAGTGACTTTTTTTCCCCTGGTCTTGCTCTGTTTTAAGAAGGAAATCTTTTGTTGTTTTTGCTGAATCCCGTCAGAGCTAAAGAAGCCAACATTAGAAACAGAGGGATAAAAACTCAGGCTGAAACAGGTCACGGGACTTTTATTTAACATCGAGTTCTTACCATCCTTCATTCTGTCCACATGGGTGTCATAAGCACAAATATGTGTGGCAGTATGTTTATCCATGTGTTTTATGCACATGGGGGAGTTTTCCCTGTGTTTTGTATGACAGGACTCGCTAAAATCACAAACAGAACTGCTCGCCAAACGCGTTCCAAGGAGCCAACAAAACAATTGGGTTCAGTTGAATTTGTCACTCCAAATTGACCCTAAAAACAATTAAGTCATAGGGCCCATTAACTATGTATTACCATCATAAAACATGTTCCTGCAGTAGAAAAAGAAAAAGGGGGTAAAACCGTGGTCACAGGAAATGAGGTAATAAGGACTGCACAGCTAGTCAACCTGTCTTGCCGCTGTACTGCCTTGCTGACCTGAGGGGAGCCAGATGAACATTTTTTTTTTCGAGGTGGGGAAAGGAAAGGGAAGGGTGGCTTGGAGGGGTGAAGGGGTGGCGGGTCAGTGGGTGGGGGTGAGCAGGGGGATTTGAGCAAAGCACGCTCTCTAATCTTGCACTCAGCCAAGCGATCTCATGATGCAGGAGGCTTAGCCACTGCAGTGAAAGCAATCTAATGGCCAATGAGTAATCAACACTATTGCCTGTCTCGACTAATATCCCTACGGCCTAGTCCGCTGAAGCAGGGAAAGTTCTCCGCGTAGGCCCGGCTTCACAGAAGGAAGGGGAGGGGGAGGGGGGAAAAAAAGAAAAAGAAGTGCGAGACACACAAAATAGAGACATAAATATGCATTTGATTTACTCTTGGATGCGGCGAAGACTTCCTCTCCGACCATCAGGAGTAACATTTGTTTGGGAGACTCGGAGGAATTTAAAAGCTGTCACATGGTTGATTCATTCCCATAAAGCAGTATGTTTTGCATGCTCAAAGCCCCTTTCCCAGCTTGCTTAAGAATTTCAGCGTAACCTGTATGACTATAATCAAGGGATCAACTGAGGGATAACAGAGAACATAATTCTTCAAGTCTCCTCTGAGCAAAAAAGCAAAACATGCACCGTGTCCACGTCCGCTGTTAAAAAGTCCTCTTCATTGTTTTTGGATTTCAGGTCTTGATTTTTCAGCTGTCCTGGCATGGCGCACTGTGCGTGGCATGAGGGAGCACTGCTGAATCAGATGGAGTAATTTAATGAGAGAGAGGGGCTTGTTTGATTAGATTTATGGAATGCATTAAACAACTTTTTATTTAGCTGGAAGGGTTAGGTTGGCCTGGCAGATGTGAAAGAACTCGTCTCCCCAGTTGTAATTTAACGTGCCAGCCACACCCCTTCCACGCTGATGGTTGGATCCACCTGCCAGTTCAGACACTGAGCCAAGACCTAAGAATAGGCAGAGGTGGGGGCTGGGGAGGATACCTGCTCATCAAGCCCGACAGTTTGTGAAATAGTCATGACATGTTATCTATAGATTCATGTACAAAGACACTAAATATTAATATTTTCATGACAGTCAACATGACTTTCAAAGCGATAGGGACAAACATAGTATAAAGAGCGAGGACTTTCACACAGGAGACTGGCTTGTTTTCTCTGTGAGACCAAAGGTCATTTCAGTTTTATTTGTATAGCACCAAATCATAACCAGTGTTGTGCTAGTTACTGAAAACCAGTAACTAGTTACCGTTACTAGTTACTTCATTTCAAAAGGAACTCAGTTACTAACTCAGTTACTTACACCAAAAAGTAATGCGTTACTCTGAAAAGTAACTATTTAGTTACTAAAAAAAGAGTTTTACTTTTAAAACTTTCAGTGATAATTAACTTAATTAAGCCTACGATGTTGAACATCACAGTGCACGCGGTGCGAGCTGTCTGCTCCGCTCAGCTGCAGCCTGTGAATGCGAATGAAGTCTGGAACCAGCTCAATATCATGACTTTGAAAACACCAAATGACTTATATTAACGAATTTCATTAGATTAAAATGGGCGGACGTTTAGCTCATTGGGTAGAGCGTCCGACCCATGTATTGAAACTGTAGTCCTCTGCAGCGGCCGCTGGTTCCGACTCCCACCCTCGGCCCTTTGCTGCGTGTCAAAAAAATAAATAATAAAAATAAAAATAAAAAATATATATATATATATATATATATATACACTGTCT
>JAJHUR010085245.1:0-14748 GCA_027495735.1 Lutjanus campechanus | reverse complement strand
TAGTCCCCTCTATCCAATCAGAGCCAGAGTCCGTCCAGCAGGAGTTCTCCTTCACAGTCTGGAACCTCGCTTCTGCAGGAAAACCTTCCGTGAAACAGTGAGTGCTTGCAGAAAGGAGGTTCTCCAGGTTCTTCTGTAGCAGTTTATTTATGGCACATGATGGGACCTCTGCAGGTTTCTGTCTCGGTTCTGCTTCCACAGAAGAATCTCAAGTTCCTCCCAGGTTGAGTTTCACAGGCTCAGATCCTCCCGCAGGTGCTCCTCTGAGGTCGGTTAGTGCAGATCGTTCTATGTCGAGGTTCTCCCCCCCCTTAGGTTCGGTTCAGTGTGTGGTTCTATAGGTTCTCCCCAGGCTGATACTGGGGTTCTGTGGAGGTGAAGTAGTCCTCTAGGAAGCCCTGCAGGTACTCAAACGTCGGCCTCTCCTCTGGGTCCTTCCTCCAGCAGGAGAGCATGAGCTCGTGCAGCGAGCTGGGGCACTCTGCTGGGCATGGCATCCTGTAGCCGCGCTCCACCTGGTCGAGCACCTCACGGTTAACCATACCTGCCGAGAGGAACAGGAAGTTAGATTTAGGAGAGATTCTTTAAACGCTTCACTCAGTAAAGACTGAGCACAACCTCCCAGCTTTGATGCTAAAACTGGGGGCAAACAATTAGAGCGTTTTAAACAAAACAAAATATCCTCAAATCATTTTGATACAGTAAATCTGATGGATGATATGATCTTTTTGCAGAACATAAACATCATAAATATTTGTTGTGGAAATCAGTGCATCATGTTTAAGATGTGTATTTCTTTTTTGTTGATATATGTATATATATGACAATGTTGAAAATGTAGATGATAAAACATGAGTTGATTATGTTGGTAAAAGGGTGATGGAGCGACAGTTTCTCTGGAGCAAGCATTTGTATGTTTATTTATTTTTTATTTTTTTTCACTTTTGGACATCTTCAAGAGGTGTGTGTTGCATTTAGCAAGACCTTTAGGAATATTTCTGAAGTACAAAGAGGCAAGAGAGGAGTCAAATTTCAGATTTAGAAACCCTGAGACTTGATCAACTCCTTTGTACTCATCCATTCTTCTTCCATCATTAATCCATATATAGTTTTATTATTGATAGGGCTGCAACTACTACTATCGTTTATCCACTATCTTCATAATTGATTAATGTGCAGTCAGAAAAAGTCAATAAAGTCAAAAGTCCTAAAATAGCTTGTTTTGTCTGAACATTTGAAAAGCTGAACAGAAGCTGCAGATTAATTTTCTTTTTAAGTGACTCGGCTATTGTCCCTCAGTCACAATGAACTTCTTCATTCTTCTTAATGTGCTGATACAGGCCCTTTCCCACCAAATAACCAAGATTCTTGGAAACTTGATGCTATCTAGTGAACCAGCTCCACCAGTTTTGAGTGAAACCATTGTAATCAAGAGTGCATCATCAACAGAGACTGTTGCAGAATGCACAAGAACCTGTAGAATATGACACGCCCACTTCAGTTCTCAAGGAAAACCGGACGTTTTTGGTTCCAACTGTAATTGGGAACAAACTTTTTGGGTTCCAAACTTGTTTGAAAACAATTAAAATGGCAAACAAACCTTTGTCAGGGATGCCAGAAAGTGTCAGGGTTTGTTTTAAGGTCATTATGACCATGATGTGAGAATAAAGGTATTTTAATTGTTTTGAGACGGAGTGTTTTGGGAGTTTTTTGTGATTTTTGGAGCTGGTTCCATGTCAGTGGAAAAGGCCTGTGTGAGTCTTTACCTGGATAGGGGACTCTGCCCTTAGTTGCCAGCTCTGTGAGCAGCACACCAAAGGACCACACATCCGACTTGATGGTAAAACGACCGTACAGAGCTGCCTCCGGTGCCGTCCATTTGATTGGGAACTTAGCTCCTAAGGAACCAAACAGTTACAAGTGAGTAAACTGTCACCATGTTGTAGAAATAAAATTAACAAATTTTAAATATTTGAACATGTTTCTCCAAATCTATACTTATCTGTGTAGCTCATTTAAGAATTATAGCACCAACATCATGTTTGTTAAGTTTTGCATAATAAAAATGAAAATACTACAAAATAAACTGTAGTGAGGTGCAGGTGAAGAAGTGTGGACTCACCCTGCCTCGCAGTGTACTCGTTGTCTTCAATGAGTCTTGCCAGACCGAAGTCGGCCACTTTACACACCAGGCTGTCTCCCACCAGGATGTTGGCAGCTCGCAGGTCTCTGTGGACGTAGTTCATCCTCTCCACGTAGGCCATGCCTGCAGCAATCTGGAGGAAGTGACGCAGAGAGGACAGGGATTATATAATAAATACAAATATAGTTTAGTTTTAAATATGTCTGAATTGTAAGTAGTTTTACCTGAGCGGCCATGTCTACGAGCTGAGGCAGACGAAGCATCTTTCCTGCTTCCCCTTTAAGGAAGTCCAGTAAGCTACCTGTGAGTGCAAGGTGAGAAATGTTTGGCATTGAAGATAAAGCACCAAATAAATTGTCCATTATATGTCTGAACTATGGGTTCACTTTTAGAAAGGTCCCCATACTAGTGCTGATAGAAAACCTGGATTTCTGTGCCAAAACAATCCCTTCAATTTTTTTTCATGTTATTTTGAGAAATATACAAACATTTTTCAAAACAAGATTATGAATCTGAGCATGTAGTTGATACCAGCTTTCAATACTTGATAATTATTACTCTGTGCTACAGGAGCATTACGGTCCGTACCAAAAAAAAAAAAAGAAAAGAATTGAAGTTTGATATCTAGCACTTCTTACAGTCTGTGATATCCTGTATTACCTTGGCTCATATATTCGGTCACGATGTAGATGGGTTCCTCAGACACGACAGCATACAGCTGGACGAGTTTCTCGTGCCTCAGCTTCTTCATGACCTGTGCTTCCTGAAGAAAGGCCTCTGGAGACATGGTGCCTGGCTTCAGGGTTTTAATGGCTACCCGTGTTGTACCGTTCCATGTACCTGCAACAACAATATTGTATAACTCTTCATGACATAACGAAAGTAAAGGAATAGTTTGACATTTTGGGAAATATGCTCATCTGCTTTCTCGCCAAGAGTAAAATGAAAAGATATCTGTCATATCTGTCCCCTCATACAATTACCAGTCTGTTACAACATGTCCAAACTCGATGTGAGGGTCCCACTGTCGCACCATGTCTAACGCTCTCTGCTCACACTATATTTATCTTCTGCTATATCATGTAATAGAACCATCTACTTATCAGCTGTGCGCTTAAGATCAGACTAAAGACGTAGGTTAAAGACAGGTGAGTACACCCCATCTTCCTATGTTTATACTTTTTAACAGAAAACAGACGTGTTATATTGTGATATTTAGGTGTTTCTGTGCTGGAAACTACAAACACAACCAGCAGCATATAGGTTGTTATTAGTGAATTATATCATGGTCTGGGTGAATACACTTTTCTGATTGGCCAGCAGGTGTGCATTGACACATATATTACAGACACACACAGAGGTTGGCTCCAGTTTAATCACCATTCGAAATTCATCTGCTACCCAACTTGTAACCATAGCAACATTAAAGAGCACAGCTGTCAAAGCTCATGCTACTTCCTAACTGGAGGTGATGCAAACAAGTGAGTGAGTGAACAGCTGATTGCTTCAGTTCTCCTAAATGAGGACGAGCTAACCTGCTCTATGTGTCAACGAACAGGCTGAGCGATGTGTCACTTGCTTGAAAAATTTCTGCCCTGGCTCTAATTCGGAGAAATTTCAAACACCTCCAACCTTTTTTCATCTGGTTAAAATCAACGTGACATCTTTGATATTTCTGTTTCCCCTGATCTAAGCAGTCGAAAGGAAGGACAAGAAACTAATTAACAAGTTTGAGAAGAAGTGACACCTTTTATATGATCTACAGCAGCCTTCTGAAAGGAAAAAAGGGAACTTTTGGGAGTTGGTAAACTGTTTTCCAACTATATAACAAGACTGATTTTAAGAAAATTTCATTAGCTATGAATAAATAACTTAGACACCTAATTTACTCTGCAGAAGGACGAATCTCAAGTGCACTGCTGCGACATCACTTGTATATGTGAACAGTTGTTCGCTTGCATCGCTTCTAGTTATGAAAGGGTGTTACTCATTATCAGCTGCAGCAAACCAGCTGAGTTTGTTTGTAAAATGAACTAAAATTATTCCTTGTCATGACAATGGTAAGCTCTCGCTTAATAACTTTCGATTTTGATTGCAAAACTTTCACCAAAAAAATCTGTGAATGCTTTTATTTTGGTAAATGATCATGGTATAAGTGGGATAATCAACTTCCAGGTTTGGTTTGTGTTGGGTGGTTCCTCGCCTCCACATCTTACCTTCAAACCGTTAAATGCACATCTACTCGTTGATTATCTCTTACTTATTTAAGTTTTTGTCATTAAATGAGGACATACTATTTATACAGCTCTTCATTTCATCTTTCTGAATCAACGGTTTTGCAGCCCTTTTAACACAAGTGACAGGAACATGGAGAAACGGGGTGTGACAAAGTTCAAAAGCTCGAAACTGTGCACTATGCAGTTGGGACATTCCAGCAGAAAACATTCCGAGTAGTTGTGGCACTGAGTAGTTGCTAAGCAACCAGCAGAGATTCCAGGGAGTTACTACGGCAGGCAAAGAAATAGTCCAGCACATAACCCTCCAAAGTGTTGTTTTAACACTTTGATTTTTGTGCTGAATAAACTAATTAGATATAACGTGTTAATTAGTGAACTTAGAAGGTGCTGGTATCTGGATTTTGTTCCTGATGGACAGAGCTGGGCTGGCTGTTTCCCTCTTTTTTAAGCATTTGTGCTAATCAGCGTCTGCTGATTGTAACCTTATATCTAACGGACAGACATCCTCTCATCTAATTCTCTCACAGGAAGCGAATAAGCCTCCCAAAATGTCAATCTTCTAGCTCTAACAGCTTTTACCAGGATTCACCTCATTACTGTACTTCAAGAAAAGTGCAGCTGTTCCTCATATATTGCATATTTTTAATGTATAACCTGTCTATCTGCCAGGGTGTGAGAGGAATTCAATCCACTCTGCTAAAAAGGGTGTGTGTGTGTCGTCCTTACCCATCCAGACTTCTCCAAAGCAGCCCTGTCCCAGTTTAAGGTCAAGGCGGAGGGACTCTCGGGGAATCTCCCAGGCGTCCCTGGCCAGTCCCTGGGTCTGAGGTTTGGCCACGGGACACACGTCTGTGAGAGCGTGGCACAGCCCATCAGAGTGCTCTGAAAGAGGGAAGAGGAGTGAGAGTGAAGAGAAGTGAGAGTGAAAGGGCAGATAGAGGGCAGCAGTGTTGTTGGAAAAGGGTTAACTATCACAGCTACTGTGTGTGAGCACTCACTGCGGTAGTGGAAGACTAGCTGCTGTAGGCTGGTGAACTGGGTGCGGGAGGTGATGTAGAAACCTCCACTATCCAGCTTCCTGATCTTGTAATGTTTAACATTCAGGCCTTTGGTGTTATCATAATCCAGCACTGACAGGCAATATGCCCCTGTGAACAAGACAAAACAACAGACAGAGACAGGTTAGAACAATAAAACCAGGCAGATCTGGGCCTGTGTGACAGCTGCTCTGTGGAGTTTCCTAGCAGCTGTGCTGGGCAAATCCCTGTTGGCCCCCTAAAGGGCCCTGGAAATTCAACTAAGCCTTTCTGTCCTTGTCCATGGCCCATTACTAAGTATGTCTGAAGTTAATGAGTTAAACATTATTTATTGATTTGTTTTTTAGAGACACTATTCAGAAAAACAGCAAACCATTAAAAAACAGATTATTAGAGCAAAAACAATCAAACAGGAATCAGTCTTGTAAAAATGTGTTTAAAGCAGTGATTCGACAGGCTGAGCAGACTTGGTGAACCTCACCTCCACAGGGGAGGTTGTTCCTCAGTAAAAGGAAAATGAAAAATCAATCCTCTTTGATCTGGAGGTTTGCTGACTGATGTTCACTGTTCTTCCCCCGTCAGAGAGAAAGTCTAGAGCAGTAAAGACACACTTCCTGAAGATTTTATCCACACAGTAACTGAACTGACAGCGTATTCACCCAAAGTATCTGATAATCACTGTGCTACTCCAGCAGCTTGACCACTGACCTGTTAACAATCCATACTAAACTACAGATACAGATACTACAGCCTGAACTAACTGATTCCTAAATTATTAATTAAAACCACAATATTGATCCACTAAAGCAGTGAGCCCCAAGAGGCCGTAGTTTGCAGTGACTTCAGAATAGCTAAGCGGCATTGTTAGTGAGTTCCTGTGATTGCCATTGATGTTGTTGTTTGTCCACATTGGATGGTGATAAAAGGAGGATAAAAGGGGACCCGTTGATTGGTGAATCATTGATGTAATGGTTAAGCCCTGTATATAAACCAAAATAACTGCTGAAACCACAGGTTTAGCTCCATTTTCGTACTCGTTTTAAAATCAATAGTCAGATTTTCTCGGCACAGCAGGTCTGAAAACCGGGAACAACTCGACTCAGCTTTATTTATATAGCACCTTTCATACACACATGCAGCCCTACGTGCATCACATAGCAGAGTGAAAAAAAACCAGACAGGAAACAAATAAAAACAGGCAAAGAATAATAAAATACGAATAAATAAAATATTTGCAGGAAAAAAATTACAACAATAAAACAATAAAATGAAATGATAAGACAAGACAAGATTATAACATTACTCTCAATTAACAAAAGCCAAATTAAAAATATAGGTCTTTACTTTCCTCTTAAAATGTCAATTATAGGGGTGTCAATCATAAAATAACCATGATATGCCATCACAGAAAGGAAACATGCTTGAAAAAAAAGTTGAAATACTTGCTTCTTCTAACAGTCTCTTACAGCCCGAATAACTGTTTTTGTTTGTCCGTATCACATTTAATAGAATTAAAATTAATGCTGAATGTTTGCCGAATTAGTAAGTGTCTGTTAATGAGTCGTAAGGAATCATTAATAATCTTTATAGAAAGTGTAGATGTTTATATCAGTTAAAGTGCGTTAAAGTGATGTTATTGGAGTCTGGCAGGCAGTAAGACAGGCAGCCATTGAACTCCAACAACAGAGTGTTCCTGCAGTGTTCCTGCAGCCTGCCTGAGCTTCCTTGAGTTGGGAGAGAAGAGAGCCGGGAAAACAGCTCACTTCAAGTGTGGATTGTATATTAAATAGGATTTCAACTTCTTTAATATACAGTCTACTGCTCCATTCTATTTGGACTGCAATACAAATTTTTTGATGTGCAATTTACCTGCAACTGTCAAACTTTCCATTTCCATGTGTGTCTTAGATATGTAAAGTTACTTCACAGCTGTGTACATGATTTAACATTAATGCTAAAAGACTGAGACTACAGCTAGCTGAGGCCTAGCAGACACTGATTGGATGGTGGAATATGACATGTGTATGCAAACTACAGACGACAGAAATACACTCAATGTGGGAAAAGGCAGCAAAGAGACTAGATTATTGCAGTGGACCTTGAAACGGTCACCCAGTCAGGCCTGTCGAGGCATTAAAACCAAAACATACCAAGTAAATTCACAACAAAATCTGACATTTTGAAACAATTTGTTCGGAGCAGTAATACTGATGTATTTTGGCCACAGGTGTGTGTTTATAGTAGGAGTGCAACGGATCGCAGTTGATCCGTGTCCCATACGGATCGCCTTCCACGGTTCGGCACGCATGTGATCTGCAGACTACATGTGAGCATCATAGTTTTATTGTCACTGTCACTTTTGTATCAGTTATAATACTTGAAACCTCAATGCAGAGTTGCAGTGACAGTAAAGTTGCAGGACAGATGCTGCTGTGTGCAGCGCATCTCTGTGAAGAGCGATTGATTTAAAATCCGTCACATCGCCTTGAGTGAAATCCAGACCATGACTTTTTTCACTGATGTCGTCATAAAAACAGATCATAAGACTGTGATAATTATTGAAACTTTGGCGATATCAGCTGTCTTAACTTCTACACAGCTCCTCTCTGCTCACCGGTGCAGCTCTGTCTCACCCCGTCTGTGACATAATGTGTCTGTGCTGATTGATTACCTGTAACTTCTAACCAATCAGACAGTGCTGTAGGCGGGACATTGCACAGTATAATACACAACTACGCTCTGTAGTCTGGCTCAGTGTATAATGATCTAATGTATGTATAGTATATACATAGAACAGTACTGTATAAGTTTGAAGATTTTAATATCATTACCATTATCATTACTATTATCATTATTATTACATTACATAACTATGGTGATAATTACAGACAGACAGAGATCAAAGCCAAGTGCATTTTTAAAATAATTTAACCCTAATCCCACCACTTTTTTCTTTTTTGCTGATCCGAAAAATGATCCGATCCGTGACTCAAAACTGTGATACTATCCGAACCGTGAGTTTTTTGATCCGTTGCACCCCTAGTTTGTAGAGTATTTCACAGCAGCCTTTGAGCAGAACTATCCGTGTTATAATACAAAATTGAACACGTTTTATACAAATTTTTCCACGTGTATGTGTAAGATCAGGGGTACAAACACCCCTAACAGAAGCTGAGATGATTGTTTTCAGGGATTTGAAGTGGGTTACAACTTGTGTGCTTCTAGCCTTTTACAAATGATCAGATGTAACATGAACAGCCTGACATGATTCATGTAACATATGAGCGGCATGTTTCTGCTCCTCTGTGTCACACTATGAACCTCTCATTTGACATGTAATACAGAACGCACCCAGAGGCCAACGCACGTCCTGCCAGGGCTCCTCCTACCCTCCCTGATCCACCCCCTTTCCTACAAGTCTCCCCCTTTTACTGTTCTTCCCCCTCTTCATGCCTCTCCTTCCCTCTCTCAGTGTGTGTGTGTGTATGTGTGTGTATGTTGGGAGAACAGAGACTTATAGCCAGGGGGAAATCCAGCACCCTCCTTGGTTGACCTAGTTCTGGCAGAGTGATTCACCCCTATCCATTCACAAGCCCCGATCCACTCCACTGTGCTTTTTTCCTCTTTCATTCTCCCCACTTCCACCAAAACAACCCCCCAAAGAGGTCACTGACGTCACAGGGACTTCATCTGACAGCAGAGTTTCAGAAAACGACGCTGAACTTTGCCACAAGCCCAGAGAACCAGATATAGAGCCACAGGCCTGTATGAAAGTTAACAAATTACTTAATTACAAGGTTCTGCCTCTTTCAAATTGAGTCCCTGAAGATCCACTTAATTCAAAGTAAGATCACACTTGCTGCACCGAGTAAACTCCAGGGACACAGAGAAAGTGTCATCCTTTTTTCACACATTTTAAATACCCTGCGAAAAGCTCTGGTTTTATCAAATGTGTTTTCTAGTCAGGACTTTGTCGGATAAGGCATGAATTTTCTCACACCATGGTGCAGTGTCAGGAAACACAACGCAAAGACTGTGTCTGATGTTAGGGTACAATCTTTAGTCATTTTAAAACTCATGTTTGTCCTGCAAAAATGGCTGCAAAAACATGTCAATAAAATGCTGCAATTCTCAGCTTCTTCTCATTATATTTTAACATATATCTCCAAAACATAATTTCGTAGTTGTATTAGTTCCAGCAGGTGAAATGTCCCTGAGGGCAGTGTTGAAACATTAAAACTCCTCATTTTGTCTGACTAAACTAATCTAATATAGACTAGTCTAGTCTAGGAAATAGACGGTATTGCAGGTCCTTCCTTCCTGCAGCTGTGAGACTTTACAACAAGCAGTGCTCCCAGTAGACCACACAAGCTTAAAAAAATACTTTTTACTGGTCTGGTGGAGATGACTAATTGATTTTCTGTTGATTAACTGATAATTTGATAAATTGTTTCAGCTGTAGATGCAGGCAGTATTCGATAGAAAAACAACTCATGAACAACTCATTTGGTTCACAGTTAGACTAGTGGTATTTCAGGGTCTTGGTCGGGACCATAGGTTGTCCTCATGCATAAACATTTTTGTATTCTTATCTTAGTTTCTCTTATTTTTTCTGTGCAAAGGGCTCATTTGAATGTGCCACATTAGATTCAGAAAAGTTGTGTAACTTCAGATAACTGTGTAAATCATCCACCTGTGCGTATTTGAGAGCACATGCATGAGACTTCTAAATTAGCATAATTAATGCCCCAATAATACCATATAAGGATACGCTTTTAAATGAATGATACTGTTGCTACATGGATAAATTTAGAATTATATTACCATTTAAAATGCTGAGTCAAAAAGGATGACGTTACCTTTATTATTTATTCAGAAAGGGTAATTTATTATTCCAACACAAAATGTTAGACATTAGCAAAAAATTGCACATGACTCCTACAACGGTGTGGACCTCTCATAAACTGTGTTTGTATTTAAGAGAAAAATTCATAACACAAGAAAACTAATGCATGTGACAAGTTCTCCCCAATCACTCGTACAAACCACTTAAGAACAAATCTGTTTATACAAGTGGTTCTTGCATGAGGCCCAGTGAGTCAGACAGACGAGACGAGACGAGACGAGACTAACATATTCAACTAAACAACCCCTTGGCTCCTACACACTCTCTGCTGCTGGGGGACTGAGACAGGGGGGTGGCAACAAGGGGGACGCATTTTGGTCATTTTGCTCCCCTCAAATCTCCTACTGCATGCAGGCCTTAAGGCTTATAACAATAATAATCAAAATAATAATGTCATAGTAAAGTTAAATCAATCTGCACGTAAACAGAAGTTTTGTACATTTTGTACAAAACTTCTTAAAACGGCCTTAGAGACCCAGATTTGATCCGTTATTATAAACAGACTCAGAGGATGATAGGAGTGATGCAGACGTTTCCTCCCTCACCTTTAGTGGTCTCGCTCTCCCTCACCAGGAAGGTTCCTCGTCTGTTCTGTAGGTTCAAAAGGAGCCGCTCTGAGTCACGTCGAGTGATCTTCCCAAAATACCACCTGCCAAAGTGGGCCAAAGAGAATGAGATCAGTAAGAAGCTACTACTGTGCGTCTGGAGCAGGCAGGCAGGAATACTGTTTGACTGGAAATACAGAAAGACAGTACTGTACGGTATATGTGAAAATATTCTCTCTATACTCTTTACATTTGCTTGTAGATGTAGATATACTGTAGCAAACAGAATAAAGTTACATTCAGGCTTTGAAGACTGAAAAAAAATGCCTGAAATCTCTGTGGGAAAAAATAAACTGCAAGAGTGAAACAAGGAGAGGATAATGTACTCTTCTGCTTGGATGGAGTCGGACGGAGCCACATAGTTGCTGGGGATATAACCACTCTCTCCGGTCGTCAAGGAGCGAGCGAGCCACCAGTCCCCTTCTCTGTGACAGAGAGAGAGAGAGAAGGAGGGAGAGAGAGAAACAGGGAGCAAAAGAGTCAATCATGAACAGAAAACTGACCGAGCCAACCACAAAATTTTTGTGTTTAATGATCTGCTAGCTCACTCCCACTTATGAGATGTTATATGTGATGGAGGAAGAACACTTCAAGTGTAAGAATGGTGTTGGTCTGTATATTTCTTATTGTCAAGAAATCCAACAATGTGACTTCTCCATCCAGTCTGTACATCTCTGCCCCAAGGCCACTGATTCCTACTGTCATGAATATGAAGTCTGATTTTGCTAAAAGGCTGAATGATTTCAGCTGGGCAGTGTAGTTTCCAGCAAACATATGTATATTATGCATTCTTTAGGGACTATTTTCAGCTGCAGATTAATACACTTTGTATCTTCAACCACAGACACATATACGTAATCACATTGGCCTTTCGACCATACGTCAACGTCGCCACCATACTGGACCAAGCAAGACTGGCCTGTTGATTTTAGGCCATTTCATTTTAAATTGTTGTTTTGGAAATCATGGACTTGGGGTCCTCCATGCTAAAAATGAAAAGGACCATTCAGATTGTTACTAGTGGTTGTTAGTGAAGTTCAAAAGCCAGCATTTGTAAAGGGAAGGGGCTGTTAACTTGCACATCTGTGAAGGTCCTATTGATGCTGAAAGGTACAAACAGGTTTTGGAGCAACATATGCTGCCATCCCAACATCTTTTTCAGGGACGTCCCTGCTTATTTGAGCAAGACAATGCCAAGACACATTCTCTGTGTGTTATAAAAGCATTGCTTCGTAGTAAAAGCATAAGGACTCTAGCCCTGTCTCCATTTGAAAATGTGTGGCACATTATGAAGCGCAAAATACAACAGAGACCCTGGACTGTTGAGCATCTGGAGTCGTGTATTAAGCACAAATAAGAAAGAATTTCAAAACTTCAATTAGTGCCCTCGGTTCCCAACTTCTTCTGGAGTGTTGTTTAAAGAAAATGTGATGTATGAAAGTAGTAAACATGACCCTGTTCCAATTTATTCAGAACATGTTGGAGGCATCAAATTCAGAATGCGTATATATTTACAATGTTTATCAGTTTGAAATTTAATATATTGTCTTTGTACTGTATTCAATTGAAAATAGGTTGAAAAGTTGAATTATGTTTTTATTTATGTTTTACAAAGCATCTGGCTTTTTTGGAATTGGGGTTTGTACATGTAAACAGAGAAACACGTCTTTTTCGGGATAAAAAGCTATATAACATTTACATTTCTCAACCAGTTTCAAAGAGTTGTTTCTCTATTCAAGTGTTCATGGTCTATGTGGAGTAAGTTAGAAAAAAAATCTTGTTCATGCCATTGTCCTACTAACATGTACATGTATTTGTTCACAAGCCAGTGTTCTTTGGTCCAATACAGCAGCGATGTATCACAACAATGGGCCAAAGCTTAAATGCAGCGATACATCTATGGTCCTGACCCCCACTGAGGCCTTCTTAATTTTAAGGGTGCAAAAACCTTATATATATATATATATATATATACATAAGCAAGCTCATAAGTAAACTTATATTACAGCATTTCATTAATTTCTGTGAAGACAACTGAATTAAATTTTGGTTTTTAAAGATTACGATATTATCTCAGAGATAAACGTCTTGTAGAAATCTCGCAGGATAAGGGCACAGTGAAGAGTTTTTACACTCTGCTTAACAGCCTCATCCTGCTTTAGAAAAGTGCACCATTAAAACAACCAGAACTAACAGAACAATGGTCAAGCATCACAGAGAAGAAAACAGAATTTGTCAAAAAGAAGCCCTTTAAGTATGCATGATTGTTAATAATTAAAAAAACAAAGTACAGACAGAACTGCATAAAAAGTTCCCAAAATATCAGAAAAACTCATCTCTGATATTCACAGGAAATAATCTGCTCAATATTCATCCAAATCACTTGTTTTGCATAAACTTCCTTTAGTTACGTTCATGATTTTGGTTCATCGTGCAGTTCATGAGTTGCTCTGTACTGTTATCATTATGCATCAAATATAATCTAAAATATCCATAAAATATACCGCTTACTTAGAGCTCACTCAACAATAGGGGTCCCATAAGGGAAAAAAGTTGGGAACTTCTGAGTTAGAGTGCATTTATGGTTCAAGGAAGGTGTTTTTGGGATTGACTTAATAAACTACAGTGCTCATGTTCATCATAATAACGAACATATCAACCAGTGCAACAGTGCGGCTCATTTATGAGTTTTTAATAGTTTTGGGTATCTATGGTAAATCTATGGCACAGAGGAATACACTAAATCAGGCTTTGGCTACACAGCCAATACTTATTAGTTGGATAATTTTATTGTTGGTTTTGGTCTTTTCATGGCATTTGCTGCCAATTAGAGAAATATAGAACATTACCAGAGTTATCCATTAAATATTACAGTACATCTGCAACACAGTATGCTTCAGATTATGCCTTCATAAGAAAGTTTAATTGTGATACAAGGTGAAACTTCCATATTGTTTGACCGCTGACCCATAATGTTCTTTAGAAAGCAAAGAACGAACCTAAAGATTGAGGTTTAAAAAGAATACACATCCCACACCTACAGAAAGTGATGTAAAGAAAAACACATTGTTAAGAGAGGAAATACAGCAAAAGAGACAGAAACAGACAACCTTTTGTTCCACATGTAGTCCCTCAGTTTACATTTAGATCTTTAAATGGGATAGTTTAGAGTACTTGAAGTGGTGGTTGGCATGCCCCGAGTTTGGACAAGCAACAGGAGTACCAGTGTATGACACTAAATCATGTATTACTGTCACCAGGGTCATCAACAAAAGTTATTTTAACAAAAAAACAAAAAACAAAAACAAAACAAAAACAAAAACCATAGGTTTAAGTGTACACTATACTGAGAATATATATGCTGTCAGACAGCCTTTTCGGTCAGGAAGCCGCTGTTATAAAAGCCAAATATCACCTTCTCCAAAGCAACGACACTCCGTTGGCAAAATCACTAATTTTATCTCGCATAACATGGGAGCTGCTGGTCTAACTCTGCTTTGATTAGTCAGTTTATTTGTGTTTTTGTGTGTCATTAGGTGTAAAGGGTTAGTTCAGAGTCACTGAAGTCACACAACAACATAAACAAACTGACAGACCAACAACTCGTGTGCTCTGTGAAGGTAAATGGAGTCTGGTGGCTTTGGAGAAAGTTATACTTGTACAATGACTCATATAACAGCAAGGTAAAGCTGTAAAAATGTTCAAAATATAGTGTATACTTAAGATGATATTGATTTTTTTTAGGTAGGCCTTTTTAGGTGGCTAAAATACGTTTTGCTGCTGACCCTGTCCACAGCTGTACATTGCTCAACTCCCTGCT
>JAJHUR010085243.1:15546-38647 GCA_027495735.1 Lutjanus campechanus | reverse complement strand
GGCATCCATTTCACCCCAAAAAACACTCCTCTACTACTAATGTGCTTTGTCACATGTTATTGGGTAAATGTTTTAGCTGGTTTTTATGACTGACATGCTTGTACCGAACAGAAATCATGAGAAGGAGGTCAATTTCAAAGAACTGGAGGCCGGGGTTTGTTTTCTGCGTCCCACATGTTCGATTTAGTTTAAAACACTTTAAGGTTATAAACATTGTGGTTTTGGTTAAATGTTGAAAGAGTCAAGGCCTGACCTTTCTCTCCAGGAAAACTAGAAAAACATATGAAATATGCAGCCCGACGTCCTAGAAATTACAACCGTATTGGAGGATTCTGCACCGAATCATTCACGTCCATAATGCCAAAGGTTCAGAAGAAGTCTGATTTGGAAAAGTAAAGGAGGCTTTTTATTTCCCTATATACGATTAAAAACTGCATTTCCTTTATTCTATTTAGCTTAACTAAGCATACTGGCAACCATCACCTTTTCCCGAACCTTTAACCAGATATTAGTGAGTGAAAATTTGAAAAACGTTGCAAGTGAACATGCATGGTTTTGCAGAATCATCCAACGTGCATTTACTAATCAACCAATAAAAATGTACAAACATATGTTTATGTATGCTATTTAAGGATACTACAAATACTTGACGTTACCTCAAGCTTTCTTTGCAACATTTGCCAAGTTAGCCTCTTTTCTCTCACCATGACCAGGTCCTCATATCACTACTGCAAATACTCAATTCTTACTTAGCTTCATTGTTTACCACTATACTGTAGTGACACAGATGGATGCCTACGACTCTGGTGTGATCATTGTACAGTCTGCATATAAACTTATCTTAAAATCAACTTGTCTTAAAATGTTTAAGACAGACTGTCCACACAGTTATTTGCAAGTCATCAGATCAGATTTCTGTGTCCAGACATCATCAACCTGTCTGCATGGGTTGCTGTGGCAACAACGTAAGCATCGCTAACAGCGTACGCTGGTGATGCAAGCTTTCTGATCCAGGAGCATGAAAAAAAAAAATGGAGATCCATCATCTTGCATCTAACCAACTGCTGTCCTCCATACTGTTTTGCTAGTAGCAGCATGGATTCAGCTCTGCCGCTCTGATGCACCTCCATCATTCTGGTTTTGATAATGTGTGTTGCAAAAGTAACACACAACATGTGTTTTTTTTTTTTTTGCTGTCCAGACTTTCTAAAAATCAATCTGGATGTAATCTGGATATGCCAGAAAGCAGATTCGGACTGGCAGGCTGAACAAGGCCTAAAATGTGCAAATCCAGACAGGGTCACAAAGAGCTGGAGCAAATCCCAGGTCACACTGGTTTCTGTGTTTCTGACAACATTATGGGCGAGCAATATTCATATTTGATCAGCGCTGCCTGGTTTGACAGTTTGATCTGAGTTTCGTGAGTCTGACTGGAGATGGGAGCATAATATGACCATATCTCAACATATAAAAGCACATTTTACACCAGCAATTTAAAGTCTTTGGGAGGAAACTAGAGGACTTTGGGGGAAACCCAAACAGACGCAGGGAGGAAATGCAGACTCTGAAATAAAGACCTAAGCAGGTCCAAACTGAGGACTTCCTTGCTCTAATATGACAGCACTAAATAAAACACCAGCATTTCCTTTTTATTTTGGTTGCAGGTTGTATCTGTTCGTTGTATTCTTCAGATTTTGCTCATGCAGACGGTCTGTCGTTCTGGGAAATTCAGAAGTCTGTGTCAGAGGAGACGAGTCCCGTTTGCGGAGCAGTGGGCACACCAAAACAATTCCACCACTTCATCATAAAGCAACTTCTGGAATGTGTTGGGAGTAATGAACTGATGATGTTAGTGTCTGTGGGTGCTTCTTTTTTGTTTCCTCGTTAAAGCCGTGTCGGTTAAGAGAAAGGGAGGGGAACACGGAGAATTCACTCTTCAAAAAGCGGTCTGTCATTTTTGTGGTCGGTTGGACTCAATTTTATTTGTTTCGTCTTTGAGCTCTGCCTGGAAACCACGAAGCTCAGAGATGTCCAACGCTACAAAATGTAGCGTCTGTGCTCCGTCTCAAGGGGGGGAGGCTGACGGCTCCTGATGAAGATATTGAAAATCAATCAATATCCTATAAAAACAAAAAAAAGTCGATGCCTTTTCTGACACCATTTAGAGGCTACCAAGTTTATAACCCACTGTGTACCAGGAATGGAACAGTTTGGATGGAAAAATCCTCAAAATTCTTCCAGTTAATCGAATTAGACAAATACAAATAACCTCCCCTTTTATTTAGATTAACTAAGTACAGTAAAGCCACCGTGATTGCAGGAAATTGCTTTTTTTGAAGGGAGGCATATTTTTCCATGACCACTGAGTGTCTCTTCTCCAAAAGGTGGATTGCACTGAGACCTGTGCTCAGTCCACTTCCAAAAGCAGAAATATCCATGTAAATTACATCTGATACTCGTGCGCTCTGCGACCGTGAAAGGAGCAGAGCGTGGCTGCCTGTCATAACATGTCCTTGGAAAAGGTTCGGGTCAAATAATTTTAGTCTTGGCGTTTGTTTTAACCTGAATAGAGCTCAGGAACGGTGGAATTTGCTGTATTTAGATGATTCAAGAAGAGTCAGGTGGCGTCAGTGACTGAAAAATATTATTACTTTCTTCTCTCTGCTGTCTCACCTATTCTCTTAAACCTCCACCCATTTTATCTTGAAAAATGAATCAATTGAAAAATGAAAATCACTTGGTTCATTCAAAGGTCAGTCTTACTTGCAGTTTCTACCAGGCATGGCTGTGACGGCACGTCACAGATGCATCCCAGAAGTGGCTAGGCGCTCCACTGTATCGCCTATATCGCCTATCGCCGGATGCTCTATCAGTTAGCACAGAGCAGATCAAACGGGTAAGAATTCAGACACAGAAAAGGTGGGGAGAATCCGGTTAATTTTCAAAATAAAAGATCCCGTGCAGACTCACGATCATAAAGACAGACAGAAAAGAAACTATTTAACCACGTAGCCTGCTTATCCATGGTAGAAGCACGAGGAGCAGGGAAAGAGGACCTAATCAACTAAATCTGACCATTATCAGGTGGGAAAAACACTCCGCTGGGGGGCACTGCAGCCGTGCGGAGGACAGATCAGAACCGTGGCGCAGACGTGCCGCCCCTGGTGGAATTTTACAGGTAAGTCTGAAGACCACTCTGAAAAAGTCTCTGTTTCTTCTTGGAATCGATCACATTTTTACTCGGTCTTGTCAGTCTCAGACAAAGAGGGCTCTAGATTTTTTTTTCAAGACCACAATTGCAGGGATATTACGAAATTATTTTGTTAACATCAGTAAGCTTTCTTCAAGTGCAACCAATAACTTGACCACTTTCTAAAAGTCTTGGCTTGTCTTGTTCTTGCTCAGGACTTGGTCTCGGTTTAGATGGTCTCGACTACAACAATGGTCCAAAGCATCCTGACAAACTTGATTCTGCCCTGACTTCAGTTTGTTCATTGTGGACTGGATGTGAGTTGCAACAGTCATCCAGTGTCAGCGCTCAGACAAGTGCAGCTGTGTGACAAAACTTAACAAGGTTTGACACCAAACGTGCAGCAGCATTGTGGATTATCTGCAGAAGTCTGCACATTCCACTGATTATCTCACATTTCTGTCCTTTTCTGACCAATTTTCCCTCCATCATCAGTCCCCTTGTTGAGGCTGTACACGTCTGACGGCGTGTCAGTGCGTTATTGTGTGTATAGACAGTGAGCATGTCTACATCCATAAATGGCATCCATCAGACGAGAACACAGTCTTCTCCGAATCTGTTTGTGGTGATGAAACAGGATGAATGTCGGATCTACAGGCCAAAAAAAGAAAAAAGAAAAACAGGAGTCTGAAGCAGTTTAACCCAGTCTGGTGCATATGGCAGCTATCTGGCCTAATTGCCAGGGATTTCCATTGCTTCTTAGCAGTTTAATCATCTCTCGCCGATTTTTTGTGGGCCATCTGGAAATGATATGCTCTCAATTAACTCTCCTCTTCCCCGTTCAAGGTTTTAAGACTTTGTTCCACTTTGAAGTCTCGTCCAGGCCTACAGCAGACTGAGGCTTTACTTCAGCTTCACCTAGGCCGGCCGTGATGCTAGAACTCCGTCGCGGGCGTAGGAGCTGCTGCCGCCGCCGCCGCCGCTGCTGCTGCTGCTACTACCGCACATCACTTATCTGCTGGCCTAATTTTTCCTCCTCTCTCCCTCAGTCGCACTTTGTTTCATGAACCTGGTCCTCATTACCCCTGAAAGTGGAAAATGGCGAATGATTGAATAACTGTTGGATGAAATTTGCAGAGGGGCATTTTTCATTCACGGAGGCTGACAGGCGGTGATGTTTCTTGCAGGAAAACGTGCCGGTTGAGACGTCAAGGCCTGAGATTGTTGTTCTGTTCTGTTACACTGTAAATATCTATTTTAGCTTGAATAGATTCATGTTCAGGCTGCCTTAAAGTGTTTAGTTGACTGAATTTGAAAAGACAAGATGAAGCAATTTTGTAATGATTCAAAATCAACTTTTTCTAGTCAAATAAACTTGGGATTAATTGTTCACAGTGAGCTATGACCTTAAGTTATTAAATTTATTGAATGCTTGCAACTGAAAATACTAAAAGTTTACTCTGAAACAATGCATGCTGGGAAGTCTGCAAATATGCTGATCATGTCTCTTTAGAACTTAATTTAATGAGTTGATTGATCACTGCACAGTACATTCACTCAACTCATTTTAAGTCAAAGTGTTCTTAAAATAAATATGAGAAATTTTTAAGTCAAATTAACTTGAACAAACAAAACTTTAAGTCAAAGCTACTACAGGGATTTTTTTAATATATATTTTCATTTTGGAAGCCCCTGTGCACTAAAGCGGAAATGTTTCCACCGCATCAACCACAAAATCTTCTCGTGGATGGTCTTGTTTGTTTATTTGGGTCATCGAGAGGCAACAGTATTAAATTGAGACTGTTTCATAACAAGTTAAAATATCAGTGTAGTACCTTTAATTTAATGAGGTGACTAAACTCTGGACAGTGAAATTATTCAAGTTATAAGTTTGGAGAACTGTTAATAAGTTCTGAAAATAAATACTATATTTATGGTAAGTTAACAAAGGTTTTACAGTGTAAATTACGGGTCCCTGACTTCCCTGCTATATTTTCACTGGTGCGATCTCTTCTGCAACACCTTAAGAGCTCCTGCAGAGCGGATAAGTCTATATATCACTGACGTGCCAGCTGGTGTTAAAGTCTTTGAAAAATGCCCAAGTGTTGCAGTTTTACATTCTTAAAACTGGGGCATCTGGATAAAGCTGAGTGAAAACAAAGGTGAAAAATGAGCATATTCCAATCTACCACCCCCGAAGAAGAAAATGAGAGCAAACAGCAACACGCTCATAAAAATTAATTAACTTCATGAGGATGGAAAAAGTGATGGATGTTTCGCTTCGTTGCGTTTTTAGTCCGCATGATCTTCGCCAAGGCTGTAATTTGCATCCTCGCAGTGATGTTTATGTAGGAGCAGATGTTTTATTGAAATCTGGGGCGATGCAAAGCGTCTTAACGCTTCGAATCGGCCGTCCCAGCGGCCCTGTTTCCCTTCGAAATAAATGAGAGAATGCATATGATGGCTTTGTTTTTGTCCGCGCGCCCATGTGTACACGTTTTAAACACATGTGTGGGATGGTGGGAGCAGGGAAAAATCAGACTTTTGGGTATGAAGTCACATGGCAAGTAGCTAGCTAGGTGATGGCAGAGGGCCAGTTTTCCACCTTATGATGAGAACCATGTATCTGGTGCAACACGTGCGGATGGAGGAAGGTATGGTGTCAGAGAATACCAGCGCTGCTGCATCATCGCAACACCTCAGCCGTCCCTGATCCCCCCGCTTTCTTCTTTTCCGCTATCTTTATTATCTCCTCCTCAGCTCCATCACCTCACTATTTTCCTCCCGTCCTCCTCGCTGTGCATCGTCTCGTGCGTGTGTGTGTCCATATGTGAAGCCGAAAGCAGGTCACGGGGGGAATCTGGGTAGGCTTTGTTTTCGCGCCGAGGTGAGCATGTCACAACAGGATTGAATACTTCCGTGGTCCTTGACACTCCGTAGGGCCCCCCTGTTTCCCTCAGCTCTCTGTTTAGATAAGGGGCCTCCCGCCCTCCTTTCCACGGGGGCCTCCAAGCACATACAGCTGAGATGCAGGCTGGAGTGATTATTTGGACGGGGGGGAGAGACGCGCACGTGTGCAGCCCTCCCCTTCGAAGTTTCACGCTCGCAAAAACCCACCAGCTCAGCAGAGTGAATCCCCAGCGCTCCCACCGCCACCTCAGGGCCCCGGTTCTCACTGTTTAGACGCAACAAATAAGTTATTGTTTATTTACTGCGGGCTTTATTGAAGCATAAAACACTAATGAAGCTGTGTGTGAACTTGCTCAGGTCTGGTGGGATTACCTGAGCGAGTTATAAATGTAAAGAAAACAATCCCAGCGGGCTGAGGTGCTTAATTCTCCACCTTTTTCATGTTATTTATACGACTTGCAGCAGTTTGAATCTCTCGAGTGGAATCGGCTTCAACATGTGGCTCCCGGTAGCTCAGACAAAATAAAATAACCCCCCTCCTCAAAAGCAGCAGCTTTATTCCAAGACACAAGAATATATTTCACACTATATTAAGAAGAAGAAGAAGAAGAACAAACTACATATTGAAAGCATACACATGAACTTTTGGCATCGGCTCGTGGGACTGCATGTGCAACATATTTCAACTGATCCGCAGCTTTTTATTGTTTCTGCTTCTCATTGAAACACGACTACAGCTGGGTTCATTTGTTCGACCCATGAATAAAACTGTAGAAAAGATTTGTGCAAATCTAAAGACCCTCGCATCCACAATGTTATCACTTACTATATCACGGAGCAGCAGAACAAGGACGATAAGTCTTAAGTATTATCAAGCAGGAAGCCATGTTATGACACTTACAGTGGTGTTTATCTGTAGCTCTTATAAGCTCACAAGATAATTTTGAGTGGAGGCATACACTACAGGACCATGAGGCCCACTTTCCAAGAAAGGAAATCTGTCACCGAAACTTGTTGTGATCCCGTCTTAAACCTGTCTGGAACTGCTGTGAAGATGTAAGGCCGGTCTGATCCAATCTTAACTGAGAAAAAACACCAGTGTGGTGTCCTGAAAACTGCACGAGAATGACTAGCCATGCTTGTTAAAGGTGCAGTTAGCAAATCAACGATCAGAGCAGCCAACTGCACCTTTAAATCCAGAATAGGATTGAAAAGAAGTTAATAAACCCTTTTCACATTTGTTATTTTAGGGTAAAAACAGGTGTTTCCAATGATACTAAATAATGTTCCACTGCAGAAGATACCACGCTTATGTCTGCATGCTCAATGTAGCTACAGCCAGAAGACACTTAGCTTAGCTTAGCATAAAGACTGGAGGGGAAACAGCTCGTCTGGCTCTTTCCAAAGGTTAAAAACAACCTGCATATTAGCATTTTTCTGTTTTTTTACCTTTGGACAGAGCCAAGCTAGCAGTTTCCTGCTGCTTCCAGTCTTTATTTTAAGCTAAGCTAAGCTAACAGCCTCCTGGCTCTAGCTTCATATTTAGCATACATACATGAGAGTGATATTAATCTTCTTATCTAACTCTTAGCTTACTCTTTTTATGTCAACAATGGCCACATTTCTACCCAAAGTACCCAGAACTTGTAGTTCTTCAGCCCATTTTTTTGTTCCACTGGTTCCACCGTGGCCTAAAGAACCATGAATATTAAGTATATTAGACTACGGACGTATGAAAAAGCAACTGGAACTTAATTTAGACCCTGGTTCCTCCAAAAGGTTCCTAGTTCCCGGTGAAAGTTCCTGCAGTGGAAACGCATTAGTTCCAGTTGTCACTTGATTAGAAGTTGTTTTCACTTTAATTGGTGTTATTCCAGCTTTTTTTGTTTGTTTGTTTCTGTTTAGGAAAACAACGTTAACATAAAGTAGATGAAATATGTCTTTTTTCCATTAGTTAACTTGATATTTTAAGCTTTTTGCAGGCACATTCCACTAAACCTGAATACTTGTTGTGGGGAAACAGACGATCCAGCACCACACCACAAATAGTAAACAGTTGTCGAGAAAGTTCTCTCACAGCGGTCTCTCACATTCTGGACGCGCAGAGCTTCGACTCAGACGGAGAAGCCTGATACCCGCTTTGATGAAAACCATAGTGTAATGAGGAATGACTCCTATAGCCATGACTCACCGCGTTTGTCCTAATTCTTTCTCGGTTCCTGACCTCCAGGGACCTCTGTAATCTATCTAACACAGTCAGAAAGAATTTAGTTTTACAAAAGATGTTTTTGTGATACTCTACTGATCACCAAGAGGGTAATTTATCTTTATGACTGCCCCCATTCCTCTTATAAAGAGGTCAGAGGTCAGCAGAACTTAATATCTGTGAAGCTGAAAATGATTTAGCGTCTTGCAAAAGGACACTAAACTGGGACATCAAACCACTAACATGCAAGAAATTAAACAAACTTGAACTTAAGATTTTCAGTGTTATGAGCATCTAAATGACGCTGCTCTTTCTCGAGCGACCTTGAATACAACTGGGTGTCATTAAACGGAGATGGCGAACAGAGAATGTCCACCTGAGCCTGCGGAAAGCCAACACGTTCCACAGATTCCTGCGTGGTTCAGGAAAAAAAAAAAGGAAGAAAGAATGAAAAAGAAAAGAAAAGAAAAAAGATCATTTGTGGATAATTGCAACCACATTTTCGAGACACACTGCAGCTCTTGGATGACCAACGAGATGTCTGATCAGACGAAGAAAAGAGTGACGGGTCAAATGAAGGTAAAGCAACTCCCGTTCTATCATTAATTTTAAGAAGCTTCTGCTTTAATCTTTGAGTCTTAATTTACTGCTCCCTGTGGAACGGTGGCCCATATTCCTCCGACTCCCCCTGATCCTCCAGCCCGTCTGTCTCCCGCTCTTATCTTCAGCTCCCGTCACGTGTGAGGTGGACGAAGAAACGATGCATCATTAAGAGGCTGCGGAAGAAAACTCGTTCTACTAGCCATCTGGCTTCAATGAAACGGTCTGGACTAGTAGCCCGACATGGTTCAAAGCTTGTTTACTGACTAGAGAAAAAAGGCCAGTCAGCAAAAAGTCGGCATGTCTGGTTCTTAAATCACATTGTCGTGTCTCATTTCACACTGAATTCCTGAAGGGATAATTTGGCAACGGCAAACACACTCCCCAATAAAAAGGGAAGTTCCAACAAGCATGTGACTTTGTTTTTGTGATTTTGAAAGCTGGAATGGAGAAGCGATGCAGATGATCTCTCTAAACTCTTATCAAATTTGCACAAGAACTGTAAAGACGCCCAAATTAAGTTGTCTTGACACATTTAATCCTTCCTACACAGTCAAAACACATGATTTCTGTGACTCAACGTCAAATGACCATAACCATGGGAAAGAGAGATTTGATCTTCCTTGAAACTCTAACTAAAGACCAACATATCCACCTGACTTTAAGATCACTTTAAGCCGACACTAATACTGGTACTGGTATTTTTAATCGATTAAGAACGGCCAATCCATCACCATTGTTGTTGTTACAAGCGGATTCGACCAGGCACAGCTGTGGCACGTTCTGGCTGATCCACAGCTGATCAATGCTTGTGATTCCACCAGATTCCACCGCTCTGCTCCATGGAGAACACGCACCGAGTCAATTTTTTGTGGAAGCTGCATCAAGCTGCACAGAGCGGATCGAGCCAGGCAGGAAAAGCACAGAGAATCCGGTCAATTTCAAAATAAAACAACCCGTCCGGACTCATAATCGTAAATCATGGTAAAATGACCAAATGTGTGGAAGATGGATCGAGAAATTGTTGCAGACGTGAGGTCATACAGCCTGGCACAGGTGGAACCATGCAGTTACACCTCCTTGGTTCCTGTGTTCTGATGCTATGTGCTACCCATCCAGTTGTGCCACGTAGCGGCTCTCTGGGTAGAGGGTTATGGTTAGGGTTACTCTGCTATTGATTTGTGCTACGGTAGCATTTTCCAACAAGGCAGCATAAATCAACAAAACACTGACGATGGCGTCGGTCCCGCACGTGAAACTGATTGCATTTTCAACTGCGAAACTGCTGTGTCACGCTTTGGATTCAAAGTTCTGGACCCGGGCAAGGAAACGTGGACCTGTTTCTAAAATTAGATGGGAAAAACCAGTTTAGACTGAAAATTATGCTCAAATGGATTCACTGTCTGCCAGTGCTTAATTGATTTAAATTCTAATCAGCGGTGTATGAGATAATGAGAACAGGAGACAGACAGACAAATTGGGGACAATTGATAATTTTCCATGTGCATGCCATCCCTGAGTGCACTCAAAGACACGTCTGCATGCACGCAGACATGTACAGTTTTAAATACAAAGATAATGTATGTGCACACGTGCAAATATACACACAGAGAAGTCAATTACAAACACGTACACGTGAGCACGCAAACAGGATCCAGGTGCTTTTAAACTTGTTGTCAGGTTTTCAGCGTCGGCCGTGGTTTCACTCATCACACACACACGCAGAGGCTCAGAGGTCCTTCAGCAAATACCTCGCAAAACCGACCGCTCCTCCACACTCCATGTGGATGCAATTCTTGGGTATTTAGAGCGGAAAGTCTCCACAGGGCTACTGGAGAGAAGTCGAAAATTAAAACACTGCAGAGTGCATCTCATGTGCTAATTAGCAGTTAGAAGTCCCTCGTGTCTACCGTTTGACAGCGGATAGTAAACAGAGACGGTCTTTGTTGTGTCGCCCGGGATTGATCGGCGCTCATTGTCTGTCAGCTGGGGATGTGGGGTGTCTCCGGACATGTGGGAATACAAATTTGTCCTCTTTCGGTGCTTCAAAGCGCGTCCATTCATTCCGTCCTTCACTGGCGGTGAAGCGTGAATGAGATTATATTCAAAAGATCAAACCCATCGCGGGGACAAAGGGGAGAGGGGAAAAAAAGAGGCCGTGGCACGTTGTTGTGTCTAGGGCGCCTGTGTTGTTGATGAGCTGCACTCGAGTGACCCTGAACTCTGGAGGACCTCGCTTTGATCCCGCTTTCGCGCGGGCCGTCACCTGTCTGCGACCTCTTGACCTTTTCTCACAAACAGCTGTTTAGCTGTCAAAGCCCGGCGAATTTCTGCCAATTCACTTAATCTGTACCAGGCCTCACCCTTGATCCCGAAGTATATAGGGTAGTCTGAGAAAATACAGGGCAGCTTTCCCCGCTTTGTCCCATTTACAAGAAGCCGAGAAAGACATCCATCCATCGGCCCCGCCATCGGCCCCATAACTCAACCCTCAGCCAGGGCGTCTAGTTCACTCCCGCCTCTCTGTGCCTCGACTACGGCCATGTGCTGTCAGGTCCTTAACTCTGTTTGTATCCTATCCGTTCATGCCTGACTCCCCTCTTTCATCTCATCTGTCTCTTTCTCTCTGCCCATTTCTCCATCTCCGTCCTCTCGATGGCGGCGGAGTGTTTGTTTGCTGTCACACTCCATCATCCCGGCCCGAAATCTGGGTCTCCAGGGTGGAGCCTGCCACCTTTCTTTTTTCCCCCGCTCCTCTCCTTTTCTTTCCATCCACCCATCCGTCCCCAAGGAATTCTTTTTGTGTTATTTTCCTCACAAACAGACTCCAGGAGTACTTAAAACCTTAGTAAATATTTTCCGCTTTATAAAAAGAAATTAAGTTTGGATCTACAGTTTGAGTCCAGATGCATTTTTGGTCAAACGGCTCCAATCCCTGGTGTAAAATAAAATTATTTTATTATGCAACTTAAAGTACAACAAACATACATCTGTGTAATAAAAATGCAAAGGGAACTAATAACTATTAAACTATTTATTTAAGGACACGGAGGCAAACAAGTTCTGGAGAAAGTAGGGCACCCTAGAGGACACTTCACTACTACTTGTCCACTGGAAGTCCACGCTAGAAGACGTTTTATCTTGTTTTGTCAACAAGAAAGGTACTCTAGAGGGCACTTCATCATGTCTTGTCCACTGGAAGGGCATCCCGGAGGACACGACACCACATTTTGTCCAGTGGAAGGGCTCGCTAGAGGTTCATTTTATCACATTTTGTCTCCAGGAAAGGCACCCTAGGAGCACTTCAACACTTTTTGTCCACTGGAAGGACGTCCAAGAGGGTCGTCTTTCTTGAAAGATGGTTGCACCACCTTACTAAACCCTGTGAGTCCACCAGTGTTTGAGACGTGTAAGGAATACAGTTAATTAAGAGACTAATGAGATGACAGTTTGTTGGGGTTTTTATGTCAAGAAGATGCTTTCCTAGCGAGTCCCTCTTCCTCATTTGATGTTTGGCTGGAGACAGAGGTACCTGCCATGAATGAATGGGCTACACAGAGCAGTCCTTGTTCCTGTAAGTCTGTGCATCAGCTTTTTTTTCTTCCTCCCCCCCTCTTTAAACTCATATTCCTGTCAGGGGCCTCCCATATGCGCTGTGCAATGTGTGCTTTGTCAAGAAGAAAAAGAGATAGATCTTTTGGGAAGGTGCAAGCTCTCTCTTTTCACTGTCCTGCTCCCCTTAATGCTGAATCTGCACATTCTCCCTCCTTCGGATTGTAATGGAAAGTTCTGGAGAGGCCGTAATGGAAGAATAACCTCGACAAATTTGACACACCAAGTCCAGACACTAATTAAAAGGAATGCAGTCGAGGCAGAGCAGCTGCATTGTTTCTGACACTGATTTAAAGCAAAGAGTGGCTACTGTTACTTTAGCAATTAAGATAACATAAAACCTGGCGACAAAAGAGTCAGTAAAGTGATTAATCCAAACTACTGGATGTTTCTCTTATGTTTAAAATACTCGCAGTCTGTTGCTTTCTTCAATATCGTCCAATGTGTATTCTACCTGCTGCCTTTGTGTTTAAATCGTGACTTTAGAGGATTGTCTGTTGGAGCCGCGCAGGGATTTCTCTGCCAACCTCCACTTTCAGTCCAGAAACTCTGCATTCCATCGTCTGTGCAACCCCGCTGATCGTCCAGGTTCCAGCGCTCAGAAAAAAAAAACATGAGCAAAAGGAGCTCTTTCTATTGATTTTTCTTTGGTTTGGAAAGGGATTTAACTTCCCGGCATCCCTCTCGTGTCGAGGGTGTTTTCTCTCAGGTTTACGTCGAGGTGCCCGGGCCAAAAGGCACGAGACAATTTGTCTGTCAGTCAAGATGATAATAACTGCAAAGCTGAGATTGCTCCGTATATGGAGCGATTCAAAGCTGCGCTGTACATCCTCAAAAGTTTTCTGGAAATGCTGAGACATTTAGGATGATTTCAGGAAACTCTCAGCTTACTAACTGTGTGACACTAACTTGTTGAGGTTTCAAATGAGGCCTCATTTCGGATTGGAAATTGCTGCTCAAGTGGCACCGCTTCACAAGGTTTACAGTAATACCGACAGCGTATACCATGAAGTATCTGATCCAAAACTGGATGGTAATTCAAGAAATCGTGAGCTGTGTCAACACAGGGAGCGGTCCAACAACTGGAAAGTTTCCAGTTCCAACAACACCTCCTGATTATTGATCTTTGTCTAACCTCTGACCTCAGCTTTAGAGACAATTAAAGGCTCCAGTCAGCACTCAGGACAAGTGCTCAAGTCTCCAAAGGATTAGATATAATATCAGCATCAAGGTTCGCAGACTCCAGACAACAGAAGTAAGCCACTTGAAACTGAACAATCACAATTTATTTGTAGGGAATTTATTCCACGGCCATGGAAAATACTTCTGTCTGATTTGCTGGAAGGTGTCCCTTAATATCATGTGTCAGGACCGCTCAGACAGACCTGTCTCTGCAGAGCTCTGGAACTTTTGCATGTAGGGAGGCGATCTCTGGCATTAAATCACCGCAAAAGCAAAAAAAAGGAAGAAAGATGTTAGCTTGTTTTTAACGGTGCAGATAGCAGAGGGAGGAGCTGATATTATCGTCCAGTGGCAGGTTTATACCCACAGCTGGCTATCTAAATTTTAAAAAATAACAAATGAAACGCTTACATATAAGCCTGTTGTGTTTATTTTTTAAAAATTAAGGAACCTCGCGACCCCACATGAAGCTTTGGCGACCCCTAAAAGGGAGATAAGAGCAGTGTTTTGTCATCCAGATATTTAACATCTGTATTCGGGTTAATCTTGGGACTGGTTTTAGGTTTTAAAATCTTTAAATATGCAAAAAATAAAAAAAAGTTAAAGTTAAATTGTAGTGTCGGTTAACCTTTTAATACTGAGCCCCAGGGTCCTGGTCTCAATTGTCACCGTTTATTTTAAGAAGCCTTAAATTTTGAAAACTAATGGTGCTGTATTTTGGAGAAGGAGATCTAATGGATATCTGCAGCCGACACTGAACTGGTTTTCCTTCTCGGCTCTGCTGGAAAGTAGCAGTCGGGGCCCATATGACTCCAGTTATCTCAGATTCTTGGTTCATGAAAGGAGAACTTTTGTTTCACATTCTTGAACATGATGGGTTTATTTCAACCAGCACTCAAAGAAAAATACACAGAGGGAAGTGTGTTTCGGACTAAATGCCCTCCCGCTCCTGGTTTGTGGGCATCTGTTTATGCAGGCTTGTGCTTGTGCAGCCTGCACGTGACTGCTTTGTAATTTGCGCAAGATTATGTAGAAATAACTCACGAGGACACAAAAGAAGATTTGCTTTGGACACGTAATTTAAGCGTCAAGTAGACGCAACTTTGGTTAGTTTGTAATCATTAACATCAGTGTTTTTTTGTGCAAACGATTACTCACTATTGTTCTTTAACACGCCTCGGCAGGAAATCATCTGTTTACTACCGTGCATTTACGTTTTCTGATTTGAGTCATCAACGATTACAAAGTGAGACAAACTTATTTCTATTGTTTACCCATCAGAAGTCAATTTATTAGTTCCCGAAACTGCTGTGACACCTTCAGCAGGGGGTCTCTGTTACACAGCTGAGGCGGGACTACAAGAAACCACCCCCAGGGTCCCAGACCCTCAGGGGGCCCGGAGGCTCCTGGTTTAACATGTGGCCACTACTTCATTTTAATTCAATTCAGTGCAAATTTCTTTGTCATTACTTTATGAACCACTTAATCACATTAATAGGGATGATATTGCCAACCTGGTCTCTTCAATCTGTGTATAAATAGCACAATTATTCACTTTTAAACTCATATTTTGCTTGCAGGTGATTCATCAGTCCTTCCCATTAACTTCTGCAGAATCTGATGACCTTCATCGTGGTGGTGAGTGACCTTCACTTATGCCCCCTTTACATTTACGCCTTCCTTCCGTCCTTTACGTTGGCATGGATGTTAAACGCTGCTCAAAGCCAAAAGGTAAGGCAAAGAAGAAGAAGATGAAGAAGAATCATAAGTTTTAAGGCCTTTAAATACATTGTTTTATGCATAATCGTAATCTTTAAGAAAACGTGCACAAATGCGGATAAAATGAACGCAGAGTACAGACAGAAAGCTCCGTTAGTATCTGTATGCGTATCCAACATTAAGCATTATTATTATTTATCTATTTATTTTAATTTGGGTGAGCAATCATCTCCATATTGATTAAACTCACTCTGATCTGGGTTCACATCACTACATTTGGGTTTACCAAACAGATTCATTTAGATTTTAGATTCAGTTCATCTTTGCTGGTGCAATCCGGTGTAAATATGAAAAGCTGTACATCCCATAACTGCAACATCATTTACAGAAATGACTGTGAAAATGTCTGATAATGATGCAACAGGTGATGTGGGAACCTCTATTAGCTGTTTCACAATTTCTTCTGTTTTTCTTTTTCTGGCAGACTAAGTTGCTCAACTGGACATAATTTGTGGTGCACACGGTCACTAGGATACTGAGGGTGTTTCTCAGCACATCCACCCCCGGAAAGTGTGAAACAATGACTGGAAGAGTCGCGCTGCCCTCTGTTATTGACCAGGGAGTTGAATCACACCATGTGGCTCCACATTAGTCAGCCCGCTCATTGCTTCCCCTTTTGTTTCCTGATGAACCACGGCGTCGTTAACAAGCTTCATCAAAAAACCCCTTTCCTGCTCCTCGGCGCGGTTTCCATCCTCTGCCCAGCCTCTCCCATGGAAACGGAGGGTGGTGCGCAGGTGTGATGACCTCCACGCTGGCGTCACTGATGATATCAGAAGGGAAGTTGTGGTTGGGTGGTCATGGTACCTCTGTGAGAGGGGTTCCAGATTTTGACTTACAAATGCCAACTTCTGAGATGATTCGAACATCATTAGAAACAAATACGTCATCGGGGAAGTTGGCAGATTGGTCATTTTAAGAGGGATTTCCCCTTTTTTTCTGTTTTTACTCAATGAATAACAGATCTGACTGTTTTGGGGCAGTTTTCTTATGAATTGAAAGGGGATATGAATCTGGAAACTAAAAGTGGAAAAAGATGAGCAAGATTCTAATGTTTTGCTCCATTTAAAGCATTCTCTAATGCACCAACGACGGCTCATTTTTAACCCTGATTAAATGCTTGGTTTCACTATAAATTATGCTGCACCAAACTTGTAAACTAGCTTAAACTTGAGACAGATTAAATTTAAACCTCAGTTAAGCTGCTGCATGAAAACTTTAAACTCAAATTTAAACTGAACAAGTGCTAAAAAGGAATTTTCAGCCTCTTAAATATGTAGATTTGCTGCCTTTTTCTATTTATTATCATATTAAACTGAATGTTTTTGGGTGGATGGACATTTTTCACTTTTATCTGATGTTTCATAGACGTTGCTGCACAACATTAAACATGACAATTAACTTCAGTCTTTGTTTTATTTATAAGCGGAAGAAGAAGAAGTTTTTCAGATGGATTGAAAGTAGCTTAGATAAAACAACTTTTTAGCTAACGCTCTTACAACGTAGGTCTTGTCTTGTTTTGTTACTTTTTAGCTAGCTAGCAAACCATTTCGACTAACATTTTGTTAACTTTTGAGTGAGTTAGCAAACTATATACATTTTTCTAGCTAACTAGCAAACCCCAACCCTTTTATATTTGCCAGGTCCCAACTGCACAGATTTAATCTTTATTTATATATTTATTTATTCTAATTTGGCTGAGCAATCATCTCCATATCAATACATTTCAGTTAAAATCTCTAAATCTGGATTTACTAAATGCAGAGCATTTAAATTAATCTTTGTTGGTGCACATATGAAAAGCAGTTCACATGTTCAGTGCTTTTTCTCCCTCTGAACACTGTAAAACATGACCTTGATAGTAGCTGTAGTCTTAATTACTTCAAGAAATCTGCGGGTATCTTCTATAAAACTCTCTCTCTCTCTCTCTCCCCTCTTTATCTCTCTGTCTCTCGCTCTGTTTGTCTCTAAAGGGTAGAGCGGTTAGGTGACTCCATTAGTATTCCGACTTTCCCTGAGAAATGCTCTCATAAACAGCTGGGAGCCACAGCAGGGACCTGCACACAATGCGCAATGTGTGTGTGTGAAACTGTGACTTCATATGCCACGACAAACTAAAGGCTTACTCCTCTATTACACACCAACCCACATACGTGCGCGCCAACCAGGCCGATACCAAGTCACCTTTATTAATTCGGAAACCGGTCACGTATGAACGCTTGAGTTAATGTTAGTCTTTTCACGGTGAGGGTGCACAGCAGGGCAGCTTGCATCACTTAACGCAACTCATGACGTAGTTGGGGCACGATGCATGCGAGGCTGGGCTTGAGTCACACACAGAAAAAGAACGTCTTACAAACAATGTGACATTTCCCTGGCTAAATACTCACGTCATTAAAGTAATTATCTACTAGAAAAACTGCTGGGTGCCTGGTTAACAGCTTTCATTGTTCCGTGCCACGGGGCAGGATGTGTGTGTGCACAAAAAAACCTACAAAAGATGTGGTTGGATGGACTGATTTAAGAGAGTAGAGACTTTTCATCTTTGTCGTCACAGTCGGTGGGTCAGAGGAAACGTCTGTCAGTGGTGACATCAATCTAGTGTTGCAAAACTGTGTCTCCTCATCTCATTGTCAACGTCCCAATGCAAGAAGCTGTTTGACCTTAATGTAGCGAGGCGGAAACAGGAGCACATGACCTCCGGACTCAGAGTCAGAGGCCGTGTTCAGTCCTGGTCCTGACCGCTTCACTGCTGTGCTCACCCCCGACTGTAATACTGAAATATAATACATTTTCCATGGACTGATTTAGCTACTACATCCTCAAATTTCTCGTTCTTACTCATTTTTAAGCTAGTAGCGCTGTTGCACAGACCCAGTTTTTGTGTGATCCAAACATTTCCAATAACTTCAGAGTCCGAAAGCCACAATGTAGTGAAACTAAAAGATTTTCTTATTGCATATTTGTTGGTGTTTAACCGCTCAAAATCTAAATTTTCGCCGCAGTAACAAAGCTGTGTTCTATCCAGACTGCCGCACACAAGGAAGGCCTCACCAGTATTAAAGGGGCGGTCTGCAGTAAAAAAAAAGCACAATAAATTATATTCATTAAAGAGAGTTGACCAATCAGATTGCTTGGTCAAAACTACCTGTTGTATATTGAGTATTAAAGGTTTTGGTCTTGAATCATATGGGTATGGTTCTGTTAAATATTGCTTCTAAAGTGTCGAAACAATGAGCAACTGTGACCGTCATGATTTACAGCTCGCCAAAGATAGAAGGACGTTCAACGCGTTTCTCTGAAAACGAACTGGACGTGGCAACCCGAGGTTGGGGAGGGTTAAATGGAAGTTAAAGATTTATGGAGCCAAGTGTTCATTCAAACGGAGTCTAAGTGGGCAGGAGTGGTGACAGCTTGCCCTTTTGACTTGGCATCCCAGGTGATGGATGGTTCTGCCAGGGTCAACAGCAAAACGCTCTCGTAGGCCATTTGAGACATGGCCGCTTCTTATGTAATGGACTTTTTTTTTTTTTCGTGGAAGTTGCTCCTGTTCGGCCATATGGCTTTAGGACTGCAGATCCTCCAGCTGATAAAGGATCGTGCTTGTAAAGGCAGCACACTTTAAATGCGCTAAAAAATACCATAAAATATTTAATTTAATGGAGCAAACAGGTGCCGTGCGGAGTTTGCGTGAGGACGGTAACTTCAAAGACCGTGACCGTCAAAAATAGACACTAACAGGTGGCGAGAACTTTAAATTGCAGACTGAAATGGACATGAAGTGGACATGAGGTAGCTGCTTGGCTCATCTTCTGACACGTGAAGCTCCGGCGTCCTTTTCCCCCAAGTGCCTGATGGTTTCTCCGCGAGCTTCGCATTCCTCTGCTCTCCCTCTGTTCCCAAAGTGGCCGATGCCTCAGGCCCCAGCCGCGACTGTGGTTACATAACCGGCGCTAAATCTGTGCATCTCTGCAACATTTTTACCTGAAACGACTTGACCCCTACCTGAGGCGGCCACAGCCACGACTTTTCTCTCTCTCTCTCTCTCTCTCAAATAAACACACACCACCGGGGTTTTTTGAAAAACATGCTCCCGATGCTGCTTAGACACATTTTATTTCATTATTAAAACTAATATGAAAGTATCCGTGCCCTGTGCGGAGGGATGTTTATTCAGCTTTTCAGCACTCGACCAGACTCGAGCCTGCTGAGGCCTTAACGCAACACTGGTTCAGTTAATCAGGGGCCAGCAGCTCCCACTGACAGTTACACTCAGTTTGGGTTTATTACCCTCACACATACCAAGAGGAGGGAAGTGACCTCTGTAGTCTGCAGGGTAACGGCTGTATGAATTTTCTGCCTCATTGTTCCACCACATTGTCATTCAGCCTTGGGCTTTTATTTTGAAGAATGCATACAGTAGGGTGAGTCCTTTAACAGCCCTATATGAAAACTTTTTCTTATTGTTTTTTTTTTACAGAACATGATGCAGATTGGTTTTGGTAGCTTTACAGGCATCATTCAGTGTATATTTGATCATTTTTCTGAATTTAAGTTGAATAAATACATATACTTTGCTATTTTTGATTCTTGGATGTGTGTTTTTTTTTAAATAATTATTATAAATTCAGTGTTTGGTCCGAGTCTCACTGTGTGTTCATTGGGAGCTCCAGTTAATTAGCGAGGCTAATCGACTGCTGCACTGTAGCTTTATTTATAATTCTGCTCCAAGCTTACTGGTCCATGTATTTATAGTTAGTTTCCACTGTACTGTAAATTTTCCCACTGAAAGGAACATCCTGCCACTCTGTGTACTTTACATCTTCCAAATATTGTCTTTTATTCCTCCTATCTGGTGGTGGAAAGAGTACAGAAAACCTGCACTCAAGTAGAGCTACTGTTTTTACATAATAATTTTAATGCATGACAAACAAAACGAACAGAACAACATGAGAAAGACAAACAATGGATATGTGTTAATCGGTGTAGTGTTATTGGCTTCCCTCTCTTCTGTTTCATGTGGACTTTCATCCCAATAAATGACACTATCTTCCAAAATTACTTTAAAAAGACAGAATTCACCTTTAGCATAGTGGAAATTACACTTAATTGCATTTTTTATAGTTGTTTTGAAAAAAGCGCCGCTATAAGACCTGAATTTACTGACTTGTTATGATAGATATGTTTTGCAGTGCAAGATATAGCACCGGGCAGAACTCCCCATTCTCTCTCATGCTTCAAATTATGTGAGGTATTTGGAAAAAGGAACTAAAATGTGTCCCCAGTGGATCCGGAGTACGCGAGGGTATAAACTCTCGCTTAGGAAAAACACTGAGGATATGCCATTAAAACCGGAGAGGAAGCACAACAGATGGGGGAGAGACGGGGTTACAAGTTATTACCTAGAAGGAGAGACGGAGTTAACCGACTCCGTAACTCACTCGGCTCGCTTCTGTCCTTCCCGTAATGGATGTCTTCTCGTGAGTAGCGTCGCTAATCCTCCCCTCCGACGTCGGCCCACACGTTAGCCATCAAAACACAGCGAGTCTTGGCTTAGATAATTACTGTGTAAATCATGCCAATCAATTACCCGAGCGAGGGAGGTAAGGAAAACAGTCAGAGAGAGTCTGATGAGGCCCTCTGTGGAAAACAAGTCTGGTGGCACACACACACACACATCCATGAATTTCACACTGGCACATATGCAAAAATACAAAAATACGGGCTCACGGCGCAGCCCACGTGCAGATGAGAGACGCCATCACTCATCCTCCGCTCGGGGTGTCAAAAAGGAGCGTTAAAGTGTCTCATTTTGATGGTTATTATGAATGGGGGTCGAGCTCGAAGACACAAGGTTAAGTGAGTCGGCGGGTTCACACACAGTGCGAGCGGCGTCATTTTGTGTTTGTCAGTGTCTTCAAGAGCATGTGTGATGTTTATGTGTGCATGCATGCTTTCAGGTGTACAGCACGTGTGCGTCTCAGCGCGTGCACAAACAGACGTGGACGTGCCACCGGCGGAATCCTCGCACTTCTCCATTTCTCTGCCGTCCCCTGCTGGAAAATCCGCCTTTTATGTGTGTAAACAGAGTTATGTAATTGTACCGCTACAGATGATAAATGTGCGGAGGTAACGATGGGAATCTCACGCCGTCGACGTCAGCACGGAGTGAGAAACCCCCCCTGCGCCAGACCTCTCCTTCTAAATCATTTTGTGTGTGTGACAGAGACAAAAAGAGGAATGAAAACAAGAATGAGAGATGGAGCGGCTGTGCGGGCCAAGGGGGACAACAGGCATTACCGCAGATTGAGATAGAACAAGGAGAAATGAGACGGCGAGTCCAAGGACTGACGTCGGCGAGTACGAGCGCGATCCACGTCAGTGACGAAGCGATCATCTCAGAGAGGCTTTTCCACCTTTCACTGCTCTGTGATTAATTTCCCCTCCACCGCTCCAGATTTCTTTGTGGTGTACCTTGCTCGTCTGTACATTCTGTAGGCATCACATAATCTCGGAGATGCTCACCCGAGCTAACAGATAGTTGGCTTGCGATCAGGTTGTTGCGCGCATTCCAAGCCACATCTTCACTCTTGGCAAAAGGGACGACTTTCCAAGAAGGAGAATGATGATGACCTGAGTTATTGCTCTCTCCTGATGCCGAGGATGACCTTTCTAACTTTGCAACTTTTTAACAATCAATAAATTACAGCTTAAACGGAGCAGTGAGGATTTCATGCTGTGCTGGCGACGTCTGGATCTGCACAGGAGAGATGACGTCTCGAAAAAGGTCTCACATATGCAATGCTAATGCATGCATATGTATGCAAAAGCCCTGCAAAGCGCAAATGTGTTGGAAGAACACGCGTGCAAGTGCAAATACATTTACAGATGTTGCACTGGCGTGAGTTTTGCATGACATTAATGGATTTCTAGGAATTTCTAGGAAAAGTTACATTTCTCGAAGTTATTTGGTGCTTCAAGCCCTTGAAAACTTGGCTTGAAAGAGTAAAAATGCTTATGTGAAAGCAAAGTTTAGTTTCTCATAGCGTCCACAAAAATCTGAATGCAAATAAACATTCATAACTATTAGAAAACAAGTTTAAAAACAACAAAAACTCTCTGTTGTTGTTGATTTAGGAGGCTTGTTAAGGACACAGGCCACAAAATGAAATATCAGCAAGATTTATAAGACGTGAGCAGGCTGCTGCAGTTTTCATAAATGTGGAAAATAAAACTCAACTTTCTAATAACTATAATTGGGAGAATACACAAACGTTTGACCATTATGCAGAGCATGTGTGTGAACCTGACATCTTTTAACTGATATCTGAGCGATGACTTGTCTGGTCTGGACTTGATTTGTTTAATTATCACCACAGTAACTTCGGGCTTGCTTGAGACTTGAAGGTTAAAACTTGAGATTTACTTGTGATTGCACAGTTTAACAGTTGCTGAATAACCTTCATTGATTATAGTAACTACCAGCTATCAGCCCTGTCTCCTGTACTTTTCACATTTCTGGCCTTTGCTACAATAAAAATCGACCGCCTTCGACAATCAGAGCAGATTTCCACTTTGCACACAAGATCCTCTCCTCAGAATAACACTCCGCCTGAAATTTC
>JAJHUR010085243.1:0-15526 GCA_027495735.1 Lutjanus campechanus | reverse complement strand
AAAAAGGTCTCACATATGCAATGCTAATGCATGCATATGTATGCAAAAGCCCTGCAAAGCGCAAATGTGTTGGAAGAACACGCGTGCAAGTGCAAATACATTTACAGATGTTGCACTGGCGTGAGTTTTGCATGACATTAATGGATTTCTAGGAATTTCTAGGAAAAGTTACATTTCTCGAAGTTATTTGGTGCTTCAAGCCCTTGAAAACTTGGCTTGAAAGAGTAAAAATGGTTATGTGAAAGCAAAGTTTAGTTTCTCATAGCGTCCACAAAAATCTGAATGCAAATAAACATTCATAACTATTAGAAAACAAGTTTAAAAACAACAAAAACTCTCTGTTGTTGTTGATTTAGGAGGCTTGAAAATGAAATATCAGCAAGATTTATAAGACGTGAGCAGGCTGCTGCAGTTTTCATAAATGTTGAAAATAAAACTCAACTTTCTAATAACTATAATTGGGAGAATACACAAACGTTTGACCATTGTGCAGAGCATGTGTGTGAACCTGACATCTTTTAACTGATATCTGAGCGATGACTTTTCTGGTCTGGACTTGATTTGTTTAATTATCACCACAGTAACTTCGGGCTTGCTTGAGACTTGAAGGTTAAACCTTGAGATTTACTTGTGATTGCACAGTTTAACAGTTGCTGAATAACCTTCATTGATTATAGTAACTACCAGCTATCAGCCCTGTCTCCTGTACTTTTCACATTTCTGGCCTTTGCTACAATAAAATCGACCGCCTTCGACAATCAGAGCAGATTTCCACTTTGCACACAAGATCCTCTCCTCAGAATAACACTCCGCCTGAAATTTCCCCACCACACGCAACCTGGCCGGCGGCAGTCATTGTTGAGGGCGAGCTTACGATCCTGGAAAAGCCACAGAGAGCGCCGGCGAGGGCCCCGACACCCATGCCAAGAATGCAAGGTGCAAGAGCAGCAATTTCCCCCCTCTGCCGGCTGTCTTAACACGCCACACACGGAGGCCGTCATTACGGCCGGAGCACACTCCCTCTGAGAGGCGGCCTGGGTCCAGGTAGAGCTGGAGAACACGCTGGATGTTGAAGCAGATTTGGAAATAAAATGAGAGTGTGGCCTTGGGTATAATCATGAGTTGGATAGAATATGGACAGAGTTACAAGCAGTACAGGTACACTGTAGCTTGTATCCGATCGTTAATTCATAAATCCATATTGTTGTGTTTGTCCAGGTGCGTAGCAGCAGTCTACGGGCCTGTCGGGGGGCGTTGAAGGGGGTTTATGGGGGGTCTTGTTCCTAAGATAACACCAAAACACAATTAACCCCCCGTGACACATGAGAAGCACTTCCTGAGCCTCAGCTATACCAGCAGTTTCCCCTGCCAGCCAGCCCCTCTATAGTAAGAGCTTCTATTGTAAAAAGGTGTGTTTTCTTTGGCCTGGGCTCACCTTTTTGCCATTACCCAACCCCCCCACCCCCACCCCCACCCCCGACTGCACACATGCACACAGGCAGCTGAAATCCAACCCTTATTGCAAATTACCTGCATAAAGTCTCCTCCCACCTCCTTTGGTAAAGAAGTGATTTTGCTGAATTTTACCGGCTTTTTTTTGACGCACCGCCCCCTCCCCGCACATTCCTGGCAAAGTGCTCTAAAATAAACGGCGGGACGCTAAACTTCAACGAGCGGGCAACAGAGAAAACAAGCACACGCCGGCCAGAAAATGGGCAACTGGTAGAGCGCAGGGCTCGGCTATTTGTTGTCACAGATGGCCACGCACTTATAGCGGGCCTCCGTTGATTTTCATTGTGGGAGAGCGGAGTGTGAAAAGAATAAAAAGGGTCGATTGTGAAACGTGAGAGGTAGAGTGAGAGATCTGCGCTGAAGACACTGGAGGATTTATTGTGTTTGCATTAACAAAAGCTCTACATGCAATATGGTTTGGGCCTAAAAGAGGCTTTGTGTTGGCAAGTGCTGTGATCAGTAACCTCCAGTTCTGGGATACAATTCTGAAGAAGTCCAAATACAGAGAAAATGAACATGAACAATGACTTTATGGCACATTTTCACATCTTTCAAATAACTGTTTTGATATACACATTTGGTTCAGACTCACTGTTTTCATTTGTGTCGTCCAGATCAGTGTTTCCTAACTTGTGGCACGCTGATTTGCGTGTTTTGGATGTTTCCCTCCTTCAAGACACCTGATTCAAATGATCAGCTTGTCATCAAAACTCTGCAGAAGCTTAAAAATAACTTGTTCATTTGAATCAGGTGGGCTGGAGCAGGGAAACTTCTAAGGCCTCGTTCAGACTGCCAGCCCAGATCCATTTTTTTGGCATGTCCAGATTGATTTTTAAAAGTCTGGACAGCAAAAAAACCCCACATCAAATACAAATTTTGCAACTCGCATCAAAGCCCTATTTGAAGGTTGCTTGAAATAAGATTCCAAATCTGATTTGCCTTTTGCGTCACTCGCAACACAACACCCAACAACGATTTCAAATCCAGGGATGCATGAGAGCAGCTGAGCTACACTCCGTGCACAGACGCTGAATGTTAATGGGCCGCTGGCGCTTTAGGGAGGATGTTTCTGGACAACCGCTCCTCATTTCTCATGCTTCTTCACTGGAAATCTGTGTCACCAGTGCCTCTGTCTGATGACTTGCAAATACGAGCGCAGACAGTCTGTCTGAAAGATCTGATTTAACAAACAAGCATGATTTGCCTGGAGTCTGGACAAAGTCTAATACATGCAGGGCAGTAGGCCCCAAGAACCAGGGTTGGAAAGCCAAAAGTTTTTAGAGAAAAAACTCGGGGGAAATGGCCAGTGTTTTAGAGCTTTCGGTGTCGACAGATCCAGATAACAGATATTGTGGGCAAGACTTCCTCTTCCATGCACCGGTTATTGTTTGCGGTCTGATTAGCACCTTGCTAAGTGAGAATGGAGTTGGAGATATCTATCTTTATGAACAGATGTCTACAATATGAATGCAGATACATTTTAAGGAGCTAATGAAAATCTAAATTGTCATCAGACGATACCTGAAGCGTTCAGAGATTGCATTTTGACCCTCTTTTGCTGTCCACACACTTTACCTGCATGCAATCTTAGTCTGCTAAAGATCTTGTCCCTCGTGTACAGATTCTGCTTTAAGCATTTATTAGCATTTATGTTGCCTTTACCTCCATAGCTGAAACAACAGATTGAAATATGCAATCAATGAAGATGGGTCACATTTCTTTGTCAAAACAGTAAAGATCTCCTGCTCTGGGTCAGGCAGGTGTTTATCTTTGCACCACACACTGACAAACTGTTAGTTGTTCGTCTCTCTGCGCTGCCGTTTGAACCTCAGCGTTTTATGATCGGTGCACATCAAGGCCTCAGTGTTGAAAGCAGGGATCTGCAGGTTTACAGTGAAGAAAGTGATGATCCGTACCATCTCTGGACCATTATTAGATGTGGTTGAAACTCATCTTTTACTCAGTTTAAACACCATATTCTGCAGACCTACTAACACACAAACCCCTCTATTTGTGGTCGTCTCTGCTGTACAATCTGTAATCAAAGATTTGTGCTGCGGAAGTCATAAATACACACAAACACGTGTGCGTGTGTATTAATCTGGTGTGTGTGTTTACGTTGTACATAAGTGGATGTTAGCGTGCGCATGCATGCGTCTGTATTTATGCATGTGTTTTGCAAGAGGCACAGAGCAAGAGGGGGGGAGGTAAAAGGCAAACAGCTGGCCACAGCTTCACACCCTCCGCCGACTCGAGCTCCGCGGATGCATCAGCACCACAACTCAGCAGAAACAGCTGGAGTTGTCACCACTCAGATGCTCCACCTTCGGCACACAACCACCTGGAGGGAAGCGAGAAGCGAGTGGGAGAGGAGAGGGGAGCGAGCCAAGTTAAGGGAGTCAAACTGAATTCGAGTCAAAAGCATTTTTTCGCATAAAAACATTTGGTGCGCGGTGCTTTCCAGAGAAAGAAAAAGAACAATGGGGTTTTGCAAAACAACAGTGAGAGCAATGGGACAGGAAAAAAAGCTGAAAAACAAAAATGTGTCAGGTAAAAAAGCTGATAAACTCATGATTCTGCCCATGTGAAAGCAACGTCTGTAGATCAGGAGGACAGAAAGTAAGAAATGCAGGAGGAACTAACTGAAAGTGTGAGGAAAAGAAATGAGAGCATGAGAAAAAGACACAAAGGATTTGTTTCTAAACCCAATTAAATCACAGCTGACTTTAAATTATGCTGCAACAAACTTTAAAGCAAGCTTAAAATGAAGAATGATTAAATTTTTGTAAGTTTGTCTTGTAGGTGGAACCCAGTCTAAGGATGATTCTCTCCGTGTAGGTGCAAGGAAGAGCGAGAAGTTGAGAAACGGAGAAAGCCTTCCAGGCTGAAGTTCAGGCTTCTCTCCTCTTAGCTCTGTGGTTGCAATTTCCCCTTCTTTACTGTAACTCAAACCCAGGCAGCTCGTATGAAAACACTCTATCTGTGGGCTTGGAACGCGCTTTGACGTCAAAAGGGTTTTCCCGTGGGGCCGCGGGGACCCTTCTCAACAGCGCCTGCCCACGTCAAACAGGGGTACGGGCGCCAAAATCTCTCTCGTCCAATTGTCAGATTACTCTCGTGCTCAGGACGTCCCTCGGACGTGTATCGTGCTCCCTCGGGACGAAGACTGATGTAGGCCTGTGTGACTAATGCTGCCGCTTCCAAGTCAAACATTGACCCTGTTGTGGAAGTGATCAGCTGTACGTCTGTGTTTTGTTACCAGCAGCAGAGAAGAGCTCTTTAATATTGCTGCTGCAGATCTGAACTAAACAGGTGATAATTGTATTCTTTATTAGGTGGTAAGCACCCTTTACTGCTCTGGGGTTTTTTCACACCACTTCTCAGAAATTACCCTCTTCCTTTATTTGTTCTAACAACACATCGCAAAAAAAAAGAGGCGCTTGAGCTCCCTGAAATTTTCCTTTTGGTATTTATTTCATTTTCATTAAGACTTTTCCACAAAAGGTGAATTTAAGAAGTCAACTTAGAGTGAAAAGTAACATCATTTTAATTAATTGTGTATGTTAAATGACCTCACGTTGACCCCAGTGGCCAGCAGGGCGTCTCAGACAGCGGCAGCGACTGTTGTAGCGGCCCCTCTGAGTGAGGCGCCACAGTAGCGGCCGTGTCTTGACATTTATTGTCCATGCATTTTGTTTAAATGCACTTGCATTACAGTATACAAACACCAAGACCTTTTGCGTCCTTAGGAACTGTATGGAAAAGGGCAGGCACTTTAAAAAATCACTTGGCGGGTGTCTGAACCAACCTAACTTCAACCAATCAGATCAAACTCTTGCTGAAACCAGCTGGGAGAAGAGTGAAAACATCTTTTCCAACGAGAAAAGCCTTCAGTTGCCGTCCTTTGCTCTTCTTTCAGTGAATACTGATACTATCACAGTTATCTACGCTAACCTCTGATTTTAAGTTATTGATCACTTACACAGCCCTGAGAGGCCAAGCCCCAAGTCATTATTTTTGTTTTAGTTGATCTGAATCGCTTCGTGTTTTATAAAATTTAGTTTACTAATTTTTAGTTCACTTTTTTTCACATTTTTTGTTTTAAATGTGTTCATTTTTTATTGCAAAGCACTTTATAACTGTGTTTTGGAAGATGTAATATAAATATAGGTGTTTTATTCAGCCCAATTAATCCAGATGAATGTTTACAGTAGGTTTGTTGTGCTACAATATAACAGAAGAACAAACCTTTTAAATAAATGTCCAGAGTTGCGGTCTTGAGGTTGAGGTGGGTGAGGTTTAAACCAGTTAATTGTAATCATTTTGTCGCTATTATCAATTAAGAGAATATATATTTTCCTATTCCTCAGCCACCTTTCAGACACACTGCCAAGAATGAATTGATGTGGTTCAGATAGTTTGTCCAGGTTCAGAATCTCTCCTGTTTCCTTTTTGACCTTCTCCCAGCAGACTCGTAGTTTAGGACAATCCCAAAAAATTGCGAGTAAAGTCTCCTGCTAAGCCACATCCTCTCCTACAGAGAGGATTATAGTTATTGTCATAATTGGAAATTAATTTTGGTGATTTAAAAAAAAATCTTATTCTCAACTTCCAACCACGTTCTTTTCAAGTCGGGCTACATTGATGCCAAGACAGCCGGGACCTCTCCCATTCCAAGGCTGCAGATTTCTGATAGATGTTGATGTCATTTCAAAGGTTGAGAAACTCATTTTTCACAATTAACTTTGAACTCAATGGACTCTGACCACGCTGGATTGTTGCTGCGAGCGAATTCACCTCAGCGCAGACGTGAAGTGAACCAGTGTCAGGCTGCCGGAGATTCACTGCACAGCCAGAAGACAGAAACAGGCCGGGACAACATCTGAGGACTGAAGATGAAACACTCAAGGTTCAAGTCCAGCGCTGCTGTAACTCACTGATACATAATCTTGTGTTCTTGTGTTCTGCCTATAAAAGTACGCGCAAGTAACACCTGTTGAAAGGTCGGCAACCACTGTACAAAAAGCAACAACATCAGCAAAACAACAACAACTGTCGACCCAGCCCTCTTATCTCCCGCTCTGCTCGGCCCTCCTTGAAAAGCGTGTTGGTCCATGCACCAGGAGAAGGTGGGAGGACCGGCTCGGCTCTGTAATCATGCCTCCTCCATCCCAACAGACAGCTGTGTAACCAGGTGAGTCGCACAGCTTTCATCCTAATGACAACCCCTGGCTGACTGCTGTCAACGGGGCTAAAGGGGCTTAGGGCCAACTGCAGGGAGGATTAGGAACAGGACTGGGACAGCAATAGGTTTTCCATGCAGCTCTTGGCTTCGTTACGTAATGAAATCTGGCCTTTTGGAAAGCGGGCGGGCGCTGGTGGGATAATTCGCTGCTTCTGCCGCCGCTTTCGTCAAAAACCTACAGCGCGAGAGGCGATACCATCAGCGACGTCGAGGTGTTTTCAGCAAGCTCGAGCAACAGATGGGACACGGAACCAGGTGCACATTATGAAAACACAACAGGGAGGTGACTGACATTGAAAAACACACACACTCGAATGTCAATATACGACTAAATCCAGCCACATGTGCCCTGATCAGAACTTGACACGTCCACACAATGCACTTTCACATATGGATCTCTTACGAGAGAGAAAGTTAATAAACATGTGTGAGTGGGTGCACAAGTGTCAAAATGTTCACTTGACACTGACAGAGTTTACAGGTGGAGCGCAAAGCAGGAAATTTAGTGCAGCCAATGAAGTTATGAATCCCCTCAGGGGGGACGAAACGTTCCCTACAGATGAGTCTCCACAGAGTTGTCAAACTTTAATGAAATCACATCCTCAAAGGTGTGATGCATCGTGGTGAAATGTGCATTTGTTCTACATCTTGGTTTCTGCAACCAGAGTACAGACGGCACCAATGAAAACGTGGAGCTGGTGGGTGACGTACTTCGACTTTAGGCGATGCTTGGTTTGGCTCGTCCGCTCTGCAGGAAATAATGGCGGCCTGCCTGGCCACGAAGCCTCTCGTATTACAGCTAAACAGTCACTAAAATATGTTTCTGAAAACATTACAGACGAGAAATGGGCGATGAAGTAACAGAATATTAATGCTTATTTGATCAAAACTGCCTAGTTTGACAGTTTGATCTGAGTTTCTGGAGGCTCTGATGGAAACCGGAAACACAGTGACGCAATGTCTCGCATTACAGCTAAAAGTTACACTAAAGCATGTTTCTGAAAACATTTTAGGTGAGAAATGGGTAATGTGGCACCAGAATTTTGATTTGTATTTGATCAACACAGTCTAATTTGTTTCCTGAGCTCTATGTGTTGCACTGGATGGACTCACATCACTTGCGTGGTAGCCCCGCCCTAAAAGCAGACCCTACTTTATGGTCTGTGTTACTCTAAACAGGATCATAATTTACAAAATGATCATCATGCTGTACTGCAGAGGACTTGAAACTCGGGATTGAGACCATAAACCGATTAGTAAACTGTTCACTGAGGTCAATGTCTAGTTCCAGGTCTTTGCACTCAAGTCCCAGATCCGAAACTTTGAGTTTTGAGTCCTGAACAAGTCATAATGTGCTCTTCACCAAAATAACTTAAGTTGGAAGTTGTTGCATTTTTCATGCTTTTTGAATAAAATTATCTTTGGTATCATGTTTTCCATCTGGAGCTCAGTAATTTAACTTTAGTTCTTCATGGTTCTCTCCTTGATTGGATGCTGTCGTTTTGGTTCAAACAAAGACAGACTTCCCATGCGTCCATGTCCACGTGAAGTCACGAGTCACTGGTGTTAAAATCCAAGTTGCAAGTCTTTTTTTTTTAATTTAGCAAGTCAAGCCTAAATTTGTGACTTGAGTCTAAATCATATACCAAGATTAAAGGAAGATTAAAATGAGCATCACATATCTTGAATATAAATTATATCGTAACAGAATCATAAATTTAGTTATGAGCTTCGAACAGCAGCCCCACAGACGCATCAGCACGTGCTAAATCACTCAATCAAAGGAAAACATTTGCTCTGCTTTGATTTTTATCTTGCATCGATCCTGTGTTGCAGACAGTTCAGGGTTACAGCTTGCATATCTTGACATTGACATTGTCCGTGTGTCAGCTTAGTCCCCCTCCTCCACACACACACACACACACACACACACACACACACACACACACACACACACACCCTCCCTCCTCTCTGTCCATTTCTCGGAAGAGGCACAGAGGAACTATGGACAGAGGCCTCTCCTTCTCTGTTAAACCTCCCCACATCACCACCACCACCCGACCTCTACCTCTCTTTTACTCTATTTTAACTTACCTGCCTCCATCTTAAATGCTAACCTTTTTTTTGGCTAATTCTGGTGTCAGAAAACAATCAGGCCATTCTTCCATTCTTTCTGTCTCAGTAGACTCACATGAAAAGTTGGAACCTCCACCACATTTTAGTCAGAAGCTTGAAGATATAAAGACGTCATGATATTGAATCCATTCCAGGAGATTCTGTTTGATTTACTACATTTCCCAGAATGCCTTTCACCAACCCAGAGAGAACAAGCTCAGACTTGCTTTAAACCCAGAGCACAAATGCTCACAAGTCATTTTTTTGCAAGTCGGAGTCAAGTCTCAAGTCTTTGAATGGCAAGAGTCCAAGTCAAGTCTGAAGTCTGTGTGTGTGTGACTCATGTGTGACTGAAGCCCAAGTCGTAGACTCAAGTCGCACACTTGACTCTGACACATGGCTCAGAGTTTACCAAAACTGCATTGCATCCTGGTTAACTGAGGCTACTGTCAATTCCAGAAACTGCTATTTATAACAACTGCTGTGAAAAAGGTCTATTCAGTGCAGAGGTTATGTCATTTCCTACATTTCCTACAACGTCTTTCACCAACTCTGAGAGAACAAGCCTGGACTTGCTTGCAGCTCCCAGTTCAGAGAGTTTACCATAAACAAGAATATACATAGTCAGATAGATTTTACATGATCACAGTGATTACATTATCACCATTACTGTCCTTAACCCAAAATGCACATTCTCAGTGTTATGGCTGCATTGCATCCTGGTTAACTGAGGCTATGCTGTCAGTGCAATAAACTATTATTCATCACAGTGCAGTTTTCTCTGTGTGAGTGTTGAACGTCAGAGAAAATCAAATAAGTTTTGACATATTTTGAGATGGTTTATAGAAGAAAAATGCATCTGACTATAGGCCTTGTGCTGGTAGTTGACCCTGTCTGGACAAGTGCCACACAACAGCTGCCATGTCCACCTGCTGATGGATCCAGCAGAGAAACATCAAACAGAAATGTGCCTTTTTTTTTTTTAAATAATTGCTCTGCAGGCACAAATATGAAATCAAGAACTGAAACACGGCCAAGTGGTTCACTGTTCCAGCACTAAAAGCATCATATTAATGGTGTCTGTGTCAGCCAAACACTCACTCTCTGTAAATCTGTGTTTAGTTTAATTGAGGATTTTCAAGCTTCATGGATATTTTCAAATACTCGCACTGTAATCTAGATGTTAGTTTCTCAACTCTGGCGTTTTGGCATAAACAGCAGGGCTGCTCTGGAAGGAGCCGTCTGCTGCGTCTGTAATGTGAGAGCAGCTACAGGCCTCTGCAGACACCTCTGTGCAGCTCGGGCTGGAAGGATGCAACAATACTGCCCCCTAGAGCCAGAGAGGAGAACGTCTGGATGGAAAAACTATGCACAGTGAAGCATTTATGATAAGTCTTATCATCTAAAAGCAGTATGTTTGCCTTGATTCATAGATATAAAGACACACTATGCTTTTGGAGTTCTGACTTTGCATCCAAGTAGCCTCCATCTGAGCAGTCATAGTTTCATTTTGACATGTTTCATGTTAAAATTGTTTTTTTTTTTTCATTACTTTTTATTACAAACTTTAATTAAGCAAATACATGAATTCTTCCAGACCTGCTGACTTAACTTTCATTGACTTTATGATTCTCACAGTTGTGGACGTTCACGACATCCTCTGTCAAGCTGAGAAAACCCATCAAAGCATCAAGCAGCACATTTTGATGACTCCTCACTACTTGCAGTCATGTTTTACAAGCTCTGCTGCGTCAGGAGGCTCAGCGCTTTTTTCACAGGCCTCATTTTCACTGTGGCTTTGAATGTAGTTTGTCATTGCAGGCCCTAGATTACTAACTTACTTCAGCTCGACTGACAAAACCTCACAAAACAGCACTCCTGAATGCAATTTTATTCTTTTTGTTTTCCCAGTGTTTGAAGGCATAATTCTCTTGTTGCATAATTATGTCTCAGTGAAGGATGTGGCGGTTTCCAGTGTGAAGGCCACGACAAAGCAACCGCCAGACTGAGGTTTATGATGCTTAGACTTGCTAATTAACTGACTTAGAGTTGCCTGCTCAACATCACACCATTCAGCCACATGTGGATATCTGCTCACTGCTCAGCTGAGACTTTTGGAGTCCATACAGACCTAAACCTGCTCAAGCTGTGCGTTAAGGCATCAGTGCATTTTTAGAAATATCCATAGCATCATTAGACCCTTAATAGTCTGACTGAAGATTGATGTCCCATACTCACGGAGCAAATATCTAACAATTAAGATAATCATGTTGCCTGGTAACTATTCTGCTGGAGTAAATAATGCAGAAAATGTGCATGCAATATGCAAATTAATCAAAAGATATGACAACAAAAACTCAGCAAGTCATCTACTTTTCGCCAGCTTTCCAGGTTGTTCTGAGGGGACGTTCCCAATTGATAACTAATTTTCCGATTCTTACAACACCAGATTAATGCAGGATTAATGTGTAGAGCTCACTTGGGCTTCAGTACTGATTGCACCAAACTTTTGTTTTTGAACTTTGAGGTTTAAGTCATTTTGCATAAGTTAAATTTTTGAATTAAAGGAAAAGTTTGACATTTTAGCATCATGCTTATTCACTTTCTTGCCAAGTTAGATGATAAAGTTGATGCCACTCTCATGTCTGTGCAGTAAATGTGAATCTACAACCAGCAGGCTGTTATCTTATCTTTTAACATCACAACTTGTCTTTTTTTTTGCACAGATTCCACTTCACTTCTCCCTACCATAGACCCATTTTTGTCTTTTTTTATGGGGGGCAGGGCATCTTTACAGGGAGACACAAGGTCAACAATATATGGCACTTCGAAGTGGGATACATCATCTGAAAACTGGGAACCCGATGATTAATTTGAGATGCAGCACTGTCTGTAATATATCTGTTTTGTGGTCAGGTGCATACTCAAAGTTAAGAGCGTATAAGGGCCATGATGCTCTGTCATGTCTCATCAGTTGTTGCAGCAGATTTTGGGTTGATGCCATTTATTACACAGATATGGTGCACAATTTCATTTTTGACCACTCAAGAATTGATAAAAATTGTCTTTGAGGACCTCGAGGAATATCATAGAGATTCCATGCTGTGATTTGGTATCAAAACGTTTGACATTTTGTCCTGGGAACTGCCATAAACCCCATTATTGTCAACATGCCCTGGAGAGTCGCCCATCGTCTGAAAGCTTCAGGTCTCTAGTTTGTGGTTGTGAAGTTTCATGAGGCTGTGATTATCCTAGAGAGACAGTAGGTCACTTTATGAAGGGTCACACTATCATGAAATCGTTACTATGGGGACTAGTTCATCACATCATTACACATTAATAGAACTGGGCAAGAAAAAGAATAAGTGTTTTCCCAAAAAATGTCAAATTATAAAGAGGTTAACAGAGTTTTATGCATCAATTATAAGTATAACCTTCATTTACTCAGATATGCATGAGACCTGAGAGCAGAAGATACAAAGAAAAGTGTCAGCCTGACATAACAAAAGGACAAACACCACTATGTTCAGTTTTTATGGTGGTTTTTATCATCATATGCGAGGCAAAGCCATCCATAGTTTATTGAAACTGGCTCCATAAATGATGATTTAACTCCAGCATTGTGACTGGCCAGCTAGCGAGACACTGTTTACCAGTTAGCATCACCACAATAACCACTATTAACCACCACGAGAGCTCAAAACATGTTTTATACTCCTAATAAATAGTTATACACGGCGGCCGCACCACACTCGGTTCCGTGCAAGTCTAAATTCATTCAACACTTGACGCCGACGGGCAATATAAAGCATGGATGCATAAAATCTTTTATAGCCGGCCATTAGCTGTAAACGTGTCGGCTGTTACAACGCTGCAATGAAGGATGTTTCACTTTACTGCAAATTGATGGAGCGTTCCGCTGTTCAAGCAGAGCAAAGCACTTTGATTTTGAACTTAAATGAACTGCAAACATTTGTTTAAGGGATGTAACTGATGGGAGGACGTGAATTGAGTGGCTGAAAGGTGCAACTCAGCAAGGCAGTGACCGCTCTTAGCGTGGTCACATGCATGTATTAGGGAAAGAAAAATGAGGCTTCATGATACAACCTCGATTCAAAAAAGTTGTAACACTGTGTAAAACGTAAATAAAAACAGAATGCAATGATTTGCAAAAACTTTTTGAGTCAGTGTTTGAGAACTGAGGGCGGAAACTGTTTAAGTTTTGAAGTTTTTCTTGCCTGATATATAACTTCAGCATAATGCACCACACATTCTGAGAAGGAGACAGGTCTGGACTGCAGGCAGGTCAGTCTAGCACCTGAAGTCTTTTACTATGTTGTGCTGTTGTGCTGTTCTAACACGTCCAAAATGTGTCTTGGCATTGTCTCGCTGAAATAAGCAGGGACGTCTCTGCAAAAGACGTCTGGATGGCGGCATATGTTGCTCCAAAACCTGCATGTACCTTTCAGCATTAGTGGAGGTGGATGTGACAGTTACCCATGATGCCATGGGCACTAACGCACCCCCATACCATCACAGATGCTGTCGAAAATGATTTGCAACTTTTTTGGAACTGGGGTTGCAATTTTCCTGGAGAGTCAGAAATCTAAATCGTTTTTTCTGAGGAGATCATCCAAGAAGTGAGATAAAATGGCCCATTCAAGCCTAAAATCCCTCTTTAAAGTTGGAGCTCCAGTGACAGAAGCACTCTCTGTTTCTAATTTGTCACTCTCATCTGTCATCAACTCTTTGGAGGGTAAGACTTGGACCCCTCTGCTTCACAGAGCTCGCCAGAAACCATTTTTATCACCATCTCACATTCGCATTCGTTCCCCTTTTCTCAGTAGTCTATCAATCCTCCTAAACCTCTCGTTCCGTTTTCTCTCCCTCTCTGCTTTTCTACACCTCTTCCCATGGGGTGAGTGGGTAGGATGTGACTGTTAGAGTCATAACAAGCCGGTGGAAACGAGTCAGACATGGGAGCCAGCGGAGGAGCCCTGCTGCTTCGCCCACCTTCTGATGACTTTACAATGTGACAAAACCGCTCGTCCTTGTTTCACTGAAAAGGGGACGTGTGTGCCAACACTCTGAGGAGCGCGCAACAAGAACAAAAAAAAAAGAAAGATAATAAATAATAACAATTTGGCAGGAGGTTGGAAAAGAGAATTGAGTTGTGGCGACTTTGTGTGTGCGTGTGAATTTCAGCGTGTGTGTGATCATCCATACAGTAGATCTGTTGCTCCCACACACTGAGGAGCACCAAAAGGTCCAGGAAGCCTTACAGCACGTCAAGCTTCCTTCCTCTGGGAAAACCCACCAGCACACTGATGAGCTCAGCAGGCAGCAGCAGCAGCATCCAGATCCACCATCTACCGATTTTTATATCTATCGGTAGCTATCGGTTGGCTTGCTAGAGCTATGTGGACATCTGTCAGCTATAATATTTAATATTTAAGCAACAGTATGTAATATTTCTGCATTAACATGTCTAAAAATGCTAGATTTATGTTGCACTTTGTTGATTTGTGCACTTAAATCATCCCAGATGTTTCAAACAATGTTCAAACCCAGAAAAAAAAATATTTTATTCTAAGTAATGGTGCATTTACAACTAGGCGCTAGTTGCTATAACGTCCGGGAAAACACAAGATGCGTCACTTATGTCAGAGAGCAGGAAGTCAGCAAATGTGACTTAATGTTACCGGGTCCATGAACTTGATTTCTGCTCGAGTCATGTCAGATTTTCATCTGCATCTACACTGTTTAACAACAAAGAAAATAACTCCCATGATCCCACGCTCTCTGAGGCTGTACTTTAACAAGCTAAATGCCAACTTCAGCATGAAAAATACAGTACATAAAAACGATGTTAACATGCTATTTTGCAGGTAATGTTACCTATTTTAGTTTAGCTTAGTTTCTTTCTTTCAGCCCAAATGGTCGAGACACAGTCTGGTTTTGCTCGGAGCAACTGTCGCCGAGTGCTCGCTCATGGTGGGGAATGTAAATCATATTAAAAGAGGTGTGGTTGAGACCTGCTCTATAAGAAAAGTTATCTGAGATAACTTCTGTTAAAAGTGAATAAAATGAGTAAAAAGTACAGCTGAAGCTCATGGCAGTGTCGATAGTTTGGTAGGTATTTTGTCATCAATTTAAGTATTGGACAATTAATATTTTTATCAGAGGACGGCATAGATTGAATGTTAGGGGACTGTCAAATTATTGCAGTTAATCCTGGACAAAATTTCAAAATTACAAAATAATTTTCAAAGTAGTTGTCAAGTCATCGGCATAGTTGTGCTACTGTAAAGTGCAGGGGATCGCCGCAGTCTTTGAGATTTATTGTCTGGGAATCACAAATGTCAGAACCAAGTTTTGTGTTAATCCATCTTAGTGTAGAGATATTTCACTGGATAACTGAAAAGTCAGTCAGGAGATCACCAAAATTCTTTGGGATTCATCCTCTCGGAAACTTGGAATGTCAAAACCAAATGTCACAAGATATTTTACCCTGGATCAAAAACACGGACCGGCCAAGAATTCTTTCTGAGGACCTAATTTTCCAAAAATCTACAAAAAAAAAAGAGTGCACAACAAGCAGTAGCAAATTTTGGTGGTAAAGGTGTAGCCAAGATATATTTCTTTTTCTTTATA